>CABEEJ010001105.1:20545-121554 GCA_901482245.1 Timema douglasi | reverse complement strand
TAAAGTAAATTTTTGGGTGTGCCACTGACAAACTGGTTCTAGTATAAGGTTAAAGGTGATATTATTCTGTTGATATTGTTGTCTTTTTGCAAAAATTTAATATCAATTTTGAGATAACTTAAGTAGTGATGACCCCCTTTCCTACGCTCTATGACCTAATCTGTCACAAGGGGGATTGAGGGTGATCATCGAGGGTAAGTAACATGGTTAGACGGTCAGCTACACCTAACAACACCGCTGAGGAAACTATGGAGAAAAGCACTATATTATCTCTCGGTTGACTGTTGCCAAATATCGTCGCTCGGGAGGTAATATACTGGGGATAAGAAGTAGGTACTGGCAACATCCAAACCAACCGCACTAAAACACGAGAGCAACAACACTATCTCCCAACAACCATGCAGTTTCCTCAGAGATGATATCCAGTGTAGTCAGTTTATTGTCACTAGGATGGTAGTTATTACAGGTTCTTGTCACAGGTAAGGTTTGAGGTGTGGAAAGTTTGAATGTCTGGGGTCAGATAACGGATTCCTGAAGTACGCTCTATAGTCTAAAAGATCCCATCTACGGTCCTTGGTACCACTACGGTTCACCTTTAGTTACGCGTGGTCATCAGAAGACTGTCAGTGCGTCAGCCCCACGACATCTTGAGCTCCACGTTCCCCTACGGTAGATCAACCAATCACAACAAGGGTCACGTCATACACAAGAAGGGTTAGGTCTACAACACAGCTAGGTAGCATCATTCAGCACGAAGTGGCGTACTCTATTCACGGTAGGAATTACTCTCTGAAAGGTCTTTTTTCCTACCAATATCCTACTATATAATATATTTATGGTAGGGGAAAAGGCCTTTCAGAAAACAATTCCTACGTTGAACAGACTTTAGGTGGATCCGTGAACAAAAGGCCACCATCTACTCAGATTAGCTCCTCTAAAATTGCCGGTTTATAGCGACCACGCTCAGTAGATACAATACAAGTTGAGAATAGACGACACTAAGTTGAGGGTAATACAAAATATTCATTTAAGCTCACACATCTCCTTCACCTCATCCAATGGATTACCCGAGATAACATTGGATCACTGACCAAATGGACCCAGCCAACATTTCCGTGTGACATTCCTTCCCAGAAGTCCTTCCCTCCAGAGCTACCCGTGTGATAACCAGCCTACACCTCCTGAGTGTTTACAATGCACTAAGACAATAAGCATGAAACCAGTAGTAAGGAGTGAATTACAAAATGTCTCAGGTGCTGGTAGCCCAGAAATGGTAAAAACACTGAACAATAGCTCATTAAAATATTGTGTTATTTTTTGTTGGTACACTTTAAAGCTAGGAACATTATACGACTTTCCGTTAAGGGCGTGAAGTGGAGATAAAAGGAGACGCACCTATTTTCGACGAAAGAGAGGATGTAAATAACACTTTCTTCAGGGTAAATAACACCTTCCACCCCAGTCTGTATTTGAACTCGTGTTCCAACCTACATCATCATCAACTGTTTCCAGCCTGTGGCCGGGTCACTTTAATAAAATGCCTTCATCTTCCTCTATCCTTCCAATAATCTTACTTATTTAATTTATGTAATTCTTCTTCTATGACTTGCACACCTTTTGTTATCTGTTTCTACCATCTTTTCTTGGCTTCCCTTTCCGTCTTTTTCCTACACACTTCATCGCCATCATTTTCTTTGGTATCTTCTCTTTTTCCATCCTCATTACATGTTCATACCATCTCAGTCTTGCTTCCTCTACTATCTCATGTACTCTTTGTACCCCAACTTTTCCCCGGATAACTTAATTCTTAATCTTATTTCTCCTCGTGATAGCTAACATGCTCCTCACGAACTTCATTCCCATGGCTTCTATTTCCCTTGTCTCTATTACATTCTATTTTCATGTTTCTGCTGCATATGTGGCAATGTGTACAAAGTATGCCCTGTACAACACTTCCTTACACTTCCAGGACATTTCTCTTCTTCATAGCAGGTCTCTTAAGCTTCTATAGAACAACTCTCCCTGCTCTCTTCTTTTCATTCAATCCTCTCTACTTCCACCTTTCTCCTCAAGATATTTTACATTCTGTACCTTTATCAGCTCAACTCCATCCAACTATATAGCTTTACTAGGCTCTATCCTCTTCCTTGTTATTACCATCACTCTACACTTTGCCACGCTAAATTTCACTCCACTCTCTTTCACTTCCTCATTCAATTCTTGTAACTGTTCCTGTAGTACCTCTTCCTTCTCCCTTCATACCATCGAGTCATTAGCAAACATCCCCAAGTTTTCCTGTCTTGTTCATGACCATTTCCATCACCATTACAAATAGTAATGGTGAAAGGGTATTATCCTGCTTCACTCCATTTTTAATTTGGAACCACTCCATCCATCCGATCTCTGTCTTAACACAACTCATGTTAGCCTCATACATGCTTTTCAGTCTCATTACAACTGCTCTTTCCACTTCGGTCTCCTTCATCACTTTACAAACTTTATTTCTATCCAAGATATCATATGCCTTGTCCACAACCATAAATACCGTTACTGAGTCTTTCCCATATTTGTATCTTCTTTTCATCAGCTGCCGTTTTGCAAATATTGAGTCTATTATATACCTCTGTTCTCTAAATCCACGCTGTTCCTCTCTCCACCTTCCTTTGATTTTATTTCTTACTTTCTTTTCCAGTAACATCTCATATATTTTGTAGAGTGGCACATCAGCGTTATTAGCCTATACTTTGTGCACCTCTTCCTGTCTCCTTTCTTGAAAACAGGGTTTATAACGCTCTTTTACCATTCTTCCGGTACCTTGTTCTCCTTCCAAAACTCTCTCCGCACCCTGTATAACCATTGTATACCTACTTGACCTTCAGCTCTCTTCATTTCCACTGTCAGTTGGTCTTCGCCCGTTACTTTTCCTTGTTTTATCCTCTTTAATTCGTCCTCCACTTTTTTCTATGTGGGACCTCTTTCCTCCTCTTCTGTCATTTCTTGCTGCTCCTCTATTTCACTTTCATCCCTATCTTCTTGCGGGTCAAATCACAGAACACTTTCAGCTCAATCCACTGGTATTTACGTCTTACCACCCAACCGAGATGCATGTATATTTATATTTATCAGGTATGGATGAGGAAAGTCGAATATAAAGGAAAAGGTACCATCATTAGCGTGGAGGGAGAGTGGAAAAACATTTAAGAAAAATCCTCCTCAGTTCTCCCTGCCGGTATTCAAACGCAAATCTTCCTGCAACCACCACACCAGACCAGACGAGGTTTACGCCTTGGTCCGCGTGCCCATCGGTGTATGTGTGTGTGTGTGTGTGTGTGTCGTTGCTTGTTTTCTGAGTCTAGTGTAGAGGTTGAAGGCGGAACGATACAAGAATTAGCCAGAGGAATTTTACCCCACGTAGTGTCAGGTATAGTCTGTTCACCATATCTAGAATCTCACACGAAAGTGTCTTACTACCCATTCGGCTTATCCACTAATTATGCTAGTGTCTAGGGATTAATAAGGTTGAATTTAGAAGAAGTGTACCCACATTTGCGTGGAGGAAGAGGGAGAAACCATCTAGGAAAATCCACCCTCAATACAACCGACCGGGATGGAATCACGCTCATCCCGTCATCGGCAGTATATTGTGAGAGTGACGCCTGATACCACGTGGTCACCGAAGTGGGTCTGACAGTGTTGCCAGGTTCACTTACAAGTATCCGTTACTTGGTTTGTAAGAGATAGTACAACGCGTGTTATTCCACATGAAGTACCTCAGTACAGTACAACATCAGTACGGCATCAGTACAGCCATGTAGTACGATCCTGTTCTCTTGGTTCCAGTCCCGCCGCTGATCCGCATCCACAACCAACTGGTGGGTGCGGTGAACGGCTCGACGGCGACCCTGGAGTGCGAGGTGGAGGCTTACCCCGAGTCTGTGTGCTACTGGGAGAGGTCTGATGGCCAACTCTTGGAAAGAGGGAACAAGTACAGCATGAGAGACGAGGACAAGAGCAAGTACAAGGTGACTGCTCTCTCTCGCTCTCTCTCTCTTTCGACATACACGGAGCCGGTGTCTACACAGCATTTTTTGGACGCTTTTTCAATTAAGTGGGGTGAAAGGAACTTTGCCTTCTTACCTTTCTTTTGGATAGTAACAACAGTTTAATCTACTTTTAACAATTGGATGATAACAACAGTTTAATTTAATTTTCTTAGATGGAAATTGAAACTCGTGTAAAATAATGTGATCATTGGCATCGTCACAGGCTTAAAGTGATGCCCCAGAGCCTAATAGCCACAATGATTCCCGTTATTTGTATTTAGAAACAATAAATGTTGTTCTCTTCCCTACAGGTGCACATCCAGCTGAACATCAGCAACTTTGAGAACGCAGACATTGGACAGTATCACTGTATCGCCAAGAACGACATGGGCATCACCAAGGGCATCTTCACTCTGTTTGGTGAGATAATCTACGTGTGTGTCATTAATAGGTCCACCGCGACAGCCACGAAATGTTTGGGGAGCGAGGCTATTGAGTACTATAGTAGCATCGGGGTAGGAAGAACATTATAGAAATACAAACAGATTTTATTGCGGTCAACATTGATCACATTTGCGTGTCTGTCTTCTAAGATAAGAATCCTGGGTTCAATATCTGGCATGCCTGAAAATGTATCATTGGTCAAATGTTGGGTTTTACTTTCACAGTGATGAATTAACGACTGAGGACTGGGTTTTGTGTCTGTTCCAGATAGTTTATAAGTCGTGTGTCGATATAATTAGTCGGGTCAGAAAGTGCACGTCAAATACCTCAAATAAATAAAATTATAACATTTGAAGGGTGCAGGGGAAAAGTACAATTTTAACCAAAATTGAGTTGGTGCTGCCATCTGAATCTGCCCATTCGACCATCTCTTACCTCTGCTCTCCTGGCGTATGGAGGGATTCATTTCTGAGGGGGTGACACCATTAAGGCGAATTCCGCTATCCCCCACTATCCACTATACTTAGAAAGTATATGAAGTAAAAAGATTAAAACAAAATTATTAAAAGGAGAAAAACGGCCCGGATTTAAAGTAATAAGATACCGGGTCAATTAAAATTAGGAAAAAAAAATCCCCACTATCCCCAATTATAGTAGAATAAGATGTCAGGACAAAATGTATAAGGAAGTTTAAAATAAAAAAATTAAAATAAAATCTTCATTATCAGTCCGTTATATACTGACCACCTTGGGCTTGAAAATAGAATAAATAAACGTTTTAATTTTCCTAAGGGTCACTAAACAATAGACGGTTTGGACACACATAAAAATTTTAATAAGGTAAATTTGGATTATTCTATAGGAAAACTGTAGTGAATTGACTCCTTTAGAGAGTGGAAATGCAGAGAACAAATATTCTTACTTTCGGTCAATGGAACAAGTTAGATGGTTAACCAAGTGAAAAAATAATTTAACAATAAGGATATCACTACACCTATAGCTGGGCGAGTGAATATTGACTCTTTCCAAACATACAAATGCCGGACAAGAAGGGGAGAGCAGCAGGGGGTGCCAAAGAGGACACGAGGGGAAGAAAGGAGAGGAGGGAGGCAGCATGGACGTGGGGGAAACAAGTAAGGAAGCACTAGAAACAACCATGAGGAAACCTGCAGGAAGATCAGCACCATGTTCACCAAGGCGAAGGGACACCAGGACGCTCAGTCAGATATCAGGAAGATAATACACGAGCTGTATACAGGGCTTGCATATAAGGTTGGGAGGATAGCACAACTGGAGATAGAGAACAACATATTAAGGCAGGAAATAAAAAATAGTCAGGAGAAGATAACATCCAAGTCCACCTTTGCCCAAATTGCTGCTACGAAGACATATACAGGAGTGTCTCTGGCTCCAGCCCGGAGAATAATGAGGGAGCAAGAGAGGAAGGTGAGTCAGGTATTTATATCTACTAATAAAGGAGAAGATGCAAAAGTTATTAAACTGATGGTAATGGAGAAAATATATCCATGCAAGGAGAGAATTAATATCAGGTCCATCCAACCAGCAGGTAAAATGGTGGTGGTGAGGGTGGATACTGAGTCTGAGGACGATAAAAAATAAGATCAAAGATAGCATTGACAAAATTGAAGACCTAAAATGTGAGGGTCTGAGGAATAAAAAAACCACAGTTGACAATATTTGATGTGCCTATTGAGATGACTATTAAGGAGACGAAGGAGATAAAAAAAATATTTTGAAGAGGGGCTTGAATCAAAATTTAAGAGTGAGAACAGAGAAAGAAGGACGCTGAACCATGTGGTAGAGGTTTCTCCGAAGATTAGGAACCTAATGATAAACATACTAATTTACGTGAGGTTTAGTTGTGTGTCAGTTAAAGGCTACCTTGTAGTCACTAGATGTTATAAATGTAGAAACTTCAGCAACATGGTGAAGTTTAGCACAAAGCAGGATGTGGTGTGTGGACAGTGCAAGAAGGAGGGGCACAAAGCTAAAAATTGTAAGGAGAAGGTAAAAACGTGCATCCCTTGCAGTAGCAGGAAAACACATAATTGTAAGAACCCTAACCACCGTGAATGTCCTACATACCAGATGTTGTTGGACAGACTTATTCAAAAGACCAACTATGACCAGTACATAACTAAGGAAACTGTCAAACCTACTCATGAAAATAGTAGGGGGAGTAGATCAGATACATAAGGACATAACAAGGATGACTAAAGTTAAGAAAAATAAATCTAAATTCCCCTCCAGAATAAAAAGGAATATGATTAGAGCAAAAAATTAGAGAAAATGAAACGCAGGGAAAAATTAAAGAAATTGGAACAAGTATAAATGAAAAATTGTGTGTTGGTAATGTTGGTGATATTCATGTACTTCTTCAAAATATAGCCATATGCAAGGTACCAATAACATTGGTAGATATGGGGTTACTACATGAGGTGGGAGTGTTGAGCATGAAGAATGTGGAGAGGTATGTAAACTATCGGACTAGATGATGAAGTATTTAAATATCTGAGCCACTATAGTCCAGAAGGAACACGCACATTCTATTCAAATACGAATGTAGAAACCTTCATACGTAGGATCAGTCACGTATCATACAGTGCTGCTTTCTTTGAAAGACAACTAATGGACACGGGACTATGTGATTGCGGAAGGAAGGCGACGCTGGAGCACCTGGTGCTAGAGTGAATATTTTCTGCTGTGGACATGGAGATGATGCAAGTCCTGTGGCAAGCGGGTGCTATTTACAACATATTGCGTGACGTGGATCGGTGGAGTCTCTCAGACGCAGTTGCGTACGACGTTTTGAAAAGAGAGAGGAACAGATATGTATTAGACATTAAAAATAGGAAATTTAACAGACGCTACAACGAGGCAAAAGACAGACCAATAAACAGGACTGACGACGAGAGTGATGCTATTGAGAGAAGGGAATCGACATCGGACGTAGATAACGATCCAAAACTGGTACAAAGACAATTAGACTTACAAGGCAAATCCGTTGCTGGCTGGCAGGGTATAGCGGGATGGGGGAACTCCTGGTTATCCGGAGCCTAGCTGAGGGAAGACACCCTCTAGATTCCAGTAGCGTAGGCTGCTGAAGGACCGGGGAGCGCCGGAATACCAGCTGGGGAGTCTATTATTGGAGTATTGTCGTCTAAGACAGAAGAACTAAACCCTCATTCATATAGTCCGGCCCACTTGGAAAAAAGTGTTGTTGCTGGGCTAGATCTGTCAGGCATCTGGTCCATCAACCGGTCACTCAGACGGCTGCTTTCAATTCAGAAGATGCGACCGGGAATAACATCAACCACCAAGAGGAAAATAACTTGTAAATTGGTTAAGTTAATTTTTAGTCTTTAATTTCTTTTAATTATATTTAGGTTAAGTTAGTTTTAGGTCCATACAGGTGTTGGTTTAGGCTGGAAGTAGGTGGAACAAATTTTCCAATAGGGTGCCTCCCCAGATGGTGCATACCACCACTCAACACCACTGAACTATTAGATCCAGAGGTCGGTGGGAAAGCCAGCGGTGGAGAGTACCAGGGCGGACCAGCTAGTAGGACAACAAATGTATAGTAGGGCAAATTACATGATTTAATTATTGTTTAAAAATTGGATATTGTATAATAGATTATGCAGGAAAAAAATGTACGAATATGTAGGTTCCAAACTTCCCTCTAGATGTCGGTATATATAAACATTAAATAAATATCCCCAGATGATAGGATGATACGTGAGAATTATGATGCTGGAAAGTAGAAGAGACTTAAAGTTTTTAAAGTGTGTTCCGAAACACGGCGAGGCCTGGGATTCCACACATTCACAAAGCGTGAAAGCACAAACATTGTCAGAGGGGAAGGAAGGGTTTGGTGATCAGATTAATCTGTGCCGAGACCGGGATTTGAACCCCGGACCTTCAACACAGAAGTCTGACACCTTACCCCTAGACCGCCAAGTCCCTTTTCGTTTTACTATATTATTATTGCTATTTTATAGATATTGATAATATTTATCTGGTGCTGTGTACCGATACCCGTGTTCAGAGTTACCAGAAGTCCTGAGAGCAAAACATTTTTGTTGTTTATATGCGCGTTGGAAATGATGGGGGAGGAGGGGGAGGAATGTCTTTAAAAACTTTGTCTCCGCTACATAAACTCAACAGCGCCCTGGGGGACCCCTTGGTTGTATACTTTTATGACCCACCGGGGCTCCATTCCAGAGCCCCAGTTGGAATAAAACGAGTGATTCCTCGAGTGCCAGAGGCGGAATATTCCTATTATGGAGAACTAAATATTCCAATATTTACATTAGTTTTAAACGAAGCTCAACTTCAGTGATCAAACAATTTCAGGCGTCACTCTCGCATTAGACTGGATGACGGGGCGATTGGAGTTCGAATCCCAGTCACGTGTGCTGAAGGTGGTTTTTAATAAATGGTTTTCCCAATCTTCTTTCATGCAAATGCGGGTACTTTCCTATAGAATTCTGCCTATTCCCTTGCCCCACTGCAGTGATTAATGTATGACCCATTTCGGTGGCCGCATGGTCTAAGGCGATACTATCGCAGTAGACTAAACTTCTGATGATGGGAGAGCAAGATTCTGATCTCGGTTGGGTGTACTGAGTGTGGGCTTTCCAAAATGGTTTTCCACTCTCCCGCAACGCATATGCGAGTGCACTTCTTCTAAATATAAACCTCCTCATCCACACACAGGCAAATTATCAGGGGAGGATCCAGGATTTTCATGAGGTGAGGGGGGGGGGAGCAGTCGCACGGGATCAGGTCGGGGGAGGTTCCCCTCAAGAAAGTTTGACATAAAAATACTTCAAAATTTGAGATTAAATCTTAAAGTAATTTTTCGGTGTGACGCTGGACTTGGGAATAATCCTCAAATGACGGGTACAGCTCGAAATTTGCGATTAGTATTGGAATTTATTATAAACAAATAATAAGAACATCAACAAATAGTGATTATTAAGAGGGAAATATGTTTAAACATTATAACAACTATTACATAAATTGTTTGTCTTTTTAACTATTTAAGCAATTAGACAAAATAGATGGAATTATTCATATTTCGAACAATCGAACTCCACTCATAGTATAGCTAGTTTTATTTATCACTCAAACTCGAGTGTGTGTGGTATTATTCAAACACTTTGTTTAAAGCACGTTAGTTAACAAGAAATAATTTTAAAGATCTTTATTTGTTGAAATAATAATAAAAATGATAAAATAAATGAAAACCTAAACAAGGTTTGTGCAACAATGTGAGAGAGTAGGTGTGGTCATGCCATTTAGTACACACACGTATGTTGTACCTCATTTTCATGTAATGTAGATTGAATGTATATTACAATCAGCTGAATATATTTATAATTTTTGAACGTATTTTATCTTCTAAAATTAAGTAAAATTATTTTCTAAATTTCAAAGTATATTTAATGAGATAAGATACCATGTAAGGATAATATTTTAAAGTGACCTAATAGTCCTGATAGTACAATTTTAATAGTATAAAATTTTGAAAGTTTTATTTAGTCCGAACTGAGTGCTCATAATACTTAATACTTCATGCGTATTTTGGCTTAAGTATTTATAATAATTTTCATATATTAATCATTTAATAATATTACCAATAACGATTAAAAAAATGAAATCTGGTCAATGAAATAATATTTATTACATGACAATAAAACTAGTAGTGACTTTAACACTGATTTACTTGGTTTAATTTGTTGAGGGGGGCGCGCCCCGTCTCCTGGATCCGCCCCTGCATAGTATCGCCGTCTCCGTGCAGCGCGCGGATTTCCATTGCGCTTTGAAAGCGAAAAGATATGCACCAAACTATCATGGTGGGCGTTGCCTGCCCCCACTACAACCTCTAAACCTGTAGCGTACTTAGGATTGCAAAGTAGTGGGGTTGCCCAAGAGGGGCTTGGGGGAAGGTCATCACAACCACCGGGGAAAATTTTTTTTAACCATTATATAACATAGAAGCTTTTTAGGAAGGTTTTTGTTGGTGTTTTTTAACTTGATCATTTATATTTTTACTATTATAAACGTGAATACCTAACAAAATAATAAATAAAGAGGCATAAATTAAAGTTTGCTTATCTGTCACAAAACTAATCGATTATTTATAATAGGTATATATCTAGCCACTGTGCAACTCCTCAATAGAACCACTTGTGGAGCTGGGAGGTTTAAAACCTGCCGCAATCTTAAGGACTTAGGCCACTTCCTAGACTGCAAGAACATCAATTAGGACTACTGGGGAGGTTCAACACAAGTGTATCACTGCTTCTACTATTCTATATAAGAGATGACGAGTTCAGTAACAAAGGAATACAAAAGGATAGGTTGCACAAAGCATAAGAGATATATACGTTTAACAAATCAATTTATTATAGTTAAAACATTACGGAAATATTACAAGTTGTAAGACGTGATAGTTTGCCAAACAGTCCATTGTTTATTGATAGGAATTATTTTAGTAAACAAAAACCTCTTTGTCCCAAACAGGAGCGTTTGGTGCGAAGCACCTTAACTCGACTTGCAACCAAGACAATTATAGTTGGGTCTTAGTTAGAAAGAGCTGCAACTCGTTAAAGAAGAACAAGCACACATTCCAGAACAAAAGTGTGCTAGCCAGAATACAACAATAATTTAAGAAGGGTGAAACAATAGAGTAGAGGTTATGCAGCGATACACAAAACTACTCCATCCTTACGGCCACAAGACTTTAACCTAATAAGGATGGCTAAGAAAAGTAGTTAAATGTTCTAGTTTAAGGAGTTACAACGTAGGTAGCTAAACGAGTAAACTCCATAATGAGTTACAGTTTACAAAGGTTAAGTTCCTAGAACGGGAAATATAAGTTTACAAAAAGTTAAAGGAGAGCTACCAGGAATATATTTTCTTGAGATACTATGGCAGGCCTACTCCTCATTAGTACTGCCTGGTCATCCAACACTATAGTTAATTCTCATCAAAACTCTGGAGACAGACTATAACAATAGCTAACAGCTAAAACGTTAACAGATCCAAGCGGCGCCTGAAGGGGGCCGGACAAAATAATCAACACCACGCGGGCCACTACTCTGGAATAGAAGAATACCTGCAAGGTGAGCACCGTGCATAGATACAACAATAGGTAAACTTGTGACTGATATCAGAGACCCAACTAGGTGATAGAACAAAACTATGGATTACCTGATCTCCCCTTTTTCCCCGATATAAAACCATCTGGAATATGGCCACACAGTATAGGACGTCGAGTAATCGCCCATATATTTAAGACTACGTTATATGGACATGGTGAAACAGTTCTCGAGAACTCTATCAAAAGTACTAACTTATAAACTAAGTATTTAAATTATAACAGATATTACATTATCTGCGGCGAGGTGAGGCCGACGCGTCAACCACCACTTGACTGCCGACTAGTTCTTGTAGTCTCTCCTTGGATGCTCTTTTGATGAGTATTTTGAAATTAATACAATAATGAAGTGGGAGGAGATGGTTTATATATGAAGTGGTACTGACGTGTTGGAAGAGGAACTCAACAAGAGGGACGGGGTGGCCTTCCAGAACAATCTCAGACAATCTAGTAGAGCTTGAGTCGGCCGCCACGCCGTCCACGGCGTCGCGTAGTGGGTCTCATTTCAGTCGAGTCTAGCAAGTGAGCAAGGTGTGGTTAGTGCGTCCTCCGGTCCGAGTTGTCCGTCATCTTGGACAGGATCATCTTGAGCTGGGCCGTTTTCAACATCACGATTTCACAGTGAGTTAATAATCTGCCACATATTATTCGAATTCATTAGTTCTTTTATGTATTGAAATGATCATGAATTAGGTATTTTTTGAGTGTACGTGCCAATAGGTTTTTAGCACGTTACACAAAGATGCGTGGCACTTGGTAATATTTGCTCACAATGTTTTTTCAGTCATAACCCCCGGCCCCCATTCTATTTTCTATTAGGATCTGTAGGTACCTTGGAGTGTCCCCAAACTACTCTCTCAAGTCCTAAGTCAATTACACACGGACCCTGCTTTGACTTGGTGGTGCTTTGATCGTCGGTCTGAGGGTCCCAGAGTGTTTGACATGTCCTCATCCCCACCTTGGAAAGCGGCTGATTACACCAGGCTAACACCTGTAAATACGCCAACGTGGGGCTTGCAGCGTCTGGGCTAACTGGGAGAGAGGCCTATTCGCAGTACTAATCTGGAATAAAGGTCCTCAACTCTAATCTACTATTCAGACGGGGTACTGGTAGGGGCCAACCGTGCCGACGTGGCTCGCTTCACGTTCCACCCTTTTGGTGAGGATAGTCTCTAAAAGACTTATCATCTCTGGGTCACCTTTGAGACCCACCGTGGAAGGAAATCCGGTCAAGCGGCACCACTAATTCCATCTTGTTCGTTCATAGCTGAACGGTGGTGTACGCGAGTCCTGACATAAGGCCTCTGTCAGGGTGGCAGTTCTTATTTACGAGTGGGCACCTCCACGAGGTCTTCCCTGGAAACATGCTCTGCCATGGCCAAGTCCTATCTCATTCGGGGTGCTGTTTTGCTAATTTCCCACCCACATCCGGTGTTCCGGCAGTGCGTGACCGGCGCTAGTGGATAAGGAATCTCCGGAGGCATTGGGTGAAATGTTAGTTGAGTCCAGTGTCCTGCATTAAACGGCAGTCGTGACTTTGTCGGCTCTAAGCTAGGCGAGAAAGTGGCAGCTTAGTTTCTAGAATATACCAAGAATAGATAAACTAGACCCCCTCAAACGCCCTCGTGAGTACGATGCTGATCTCAAACACTCTGCTCTACTCTAAAGTATTTTGGTGAGGCAGTATTGTTTTGTATTGTAATAGAATTGTGAAGTGGACAATTTTCGAAGAGGAGCTATTTATTGCTGTACAAGAGTACAAAGTTATTTATGAGATTGTGGATACGTTTTATTACGACACTAAGTACAAGGTCAACGCATTGGCAGAAATTAGCGAGCGTAAGCATCAAAAAGGTAAGCAGATTTAAACTTTGTATCGAATGGTACCGGTAGGATATTGATTGTGATTAAATAAAACATGTTATCCAAAGGGTAAGTATGGGTTGTGGTAAGGGAAACGCTCTTGGGATATACGGCGTATATACGATCTCGATGTGCGAGAACGTCGTGGCATTACGATACCATCTGTATACATATGCCGGCGTGCGTAGACCTTAAGTGAGTAGCGGTGTAATCGTATCAATTGTACGCCCCTGTTTCAAGTTACCTGGCTACAGGACGATCCTTTGTTTGCAGAGATCGACCCTCAACTGGCCACCCCACCGCCGGTGCACGTGGGCGCTGGACAAGGGATAGCGGTGTACGGTGAGAGGCCCCCCGCGCCTGTAGATCTAAACGACCTCTGTCCACCCCCTGAAGCCTGCCCGGAGTGCCAAGTCCCTAAAGAAGCCAAGTGCAACGACGGGGGCATCGCCCTGTTTCACCTGGTGGGCCGCATGGAGATCAAACCCTTCGCCAACGCCACGTACCCGGGACTCCCCTCCAGAGTGCTGGGTACATCATCACTAGTATTACTGTGCCCATTACCTTGCTTGGTTCCACTATGGTGCAGAATACAATATAGGACCATAGTGTAATCGATCAAGATAATTCTGCTACCTTGCTTGGTTCCACCCTGGTGTAATCAGTCAAGGTAAGATGTCTACTTTGCTTTGGTTCCACTATGGTGTAACTTATGATAGGGCCATAGTGTAATGTCAGGGTAAGACTGCTACCTTGCTTGGTTCAACTATGGTGTATCTTATCAGTCAAGGTAAGACTGCTACCTTGCTTGGTAGGCGGAGTGTACAATCTAGCAACAAGTACCTGATGCTTTCCTCTTTTCCACTTATAATTGAAGAGTATAGGGGGAAAGTCATATTATATATTTTTTTCAGGACAACTTTTATATCTCAAACCACATAGACCCCATCAATTTTTTTAATGTGATTTAAATATGAAAGAGATCTCTTTTAACCATAATCTAGACTCTAAAGTACATTAGAAAGGTTTGTTTAGTAGATGACAATAACAGCTCAATTTGAGTTGGACTTTCCCCCCGTACTGTTCAACCGTCTTATCCGGCCATAGAATATTGAGATGTAATTCCCGATGCCTTGAAACAGACTGCCAGCTGTATGCGGTGGGGAAGCCCGTGTACCACCGGAACACAGAGGCCTTGTATGGTAGCTGGATGCGCGACCCCATGCCGGTGATGGAAACCCTAGGCGAGAAGCTGTGGGTGACCAAGGAGAACGACACGTACCATTTGTTCGAGTACACCAACAAGACCATGTTCCGACGGGACATAGCCACCAAGCGGTACAAACTGGAGTACCCCTTCAAGGTAGGCTAGTAGCCGTGATCGCTTAGCTTTAATTAATCACCTCTCGGAAACTTTGTTAGTTCGATTCCTGATAGAGTGACAAGTCAGATAAGATACTAGTAATTCTGATTTCAATATTAGTGCTGTCTCAGACGCTAAAAGCTCTTCTGGAGCTTTACTTTCGTCCCGAAGTCTGAACGCATTCACAAAGGAAAGCATCACTTTTCCTTCTTACCTCCAATAACTCGTGTAGAACTTTGAACATCTGCTATAAACAAAGAGCTTTTTTAGAGTTTTTAAAGTCTCAAGATGCTTCTTTATGGCTTTATTACACGAAGCACATCCTAAAGGCTTTATTGAACGAAACTCAAGGCTATTATTAAAAGCATTATTGAACGTAGCTAAGGCATTTCCTAAAGGTTTTATTGCAAAAAGCTCAAGGTTATTCCTAAAGCCATTATAACACGAGGCTCATGAATCTTGAGCCTTCCACCTACCTCCACCTAAATAAATTCTATAGCGGCTTCCGAAAACATTCACCATTGTTGTAGAAACTTCAAGGTAAAACATTTTAAGGTGGCCAATAAAGACTTTCTTTCAGCCTAATATGTTCATAAAGCTTGTGGACATTTTGAGAAATATATTCATATCCTGGCGGCACCATTCTTTGTGACAGTACGGCGTCTGAGTTAGTTGTAGTGCTGTGCCATCAAAGCGCTCTTATGGCCAGCATGCGAGACGATCTGTAGACCACCATTTGAGCAGCGTATAGCCTACCTGTCGAGGTGGTGGGGGAAGGAGGATTGTAGAGGTGCAGACTCAATAAAGGAAGCAGTTATGGCTTGTCTGTACATCTGTAAAAGAATCAAAAGCTTCTACAAGTCCAAACAAGTTTGGAACAGACCGAACTTGGTGCGGGTTCTTGAAATAAGGGTTGCTTCCGTTGATCCTCTACTCTGGGACCTACTGAATGAAGTGGTGCCCTAGTTTATCGCTTCCCGAACCAAGTATTTCAAGGAGTACAGTATATGTAACATGTTGAATAGGATGCCTACGAACCTGTCTGGTAATTTCCAGGGTAACGCCCATGTTGTGTACAACGGCTCGTTCTACTACAACGAGCGTGACAAGCCAAGGATGTTACGGTTCGACCTCAAATCCGAGAGCTACCGTCAACTCGACGTCCCTCTTCTGGTCACCAATAACTCCAACTACCTTTACACCACGGAGAACAACTACATGGACTTCTCGGTGGACGATAACGGGCTGTGGGCGTTGTACGGGCTGTCCTCGGACAACAACAACACTGTCGTCATGAAGGTAGATGCTTACACCATGAAGATACAGTACATGTGGAACATCAGCATCGACCACCACATCTTTGGGGAGATGTTCATTGTATGTGGGGTCCTGTATGCTGTGGACAGCGTCAAAGAGAAGAACACCAAGATTAGGTGAGCTGTAATACAAGAGTCCAGTGTCACAGAGAGGAACACCAAGATTATCTGAGTTGCAATACTAGAGTTTAGTGTCAAAGAGAAGAACGCCAAAATTCGGTGAGTTGTAATACTAGAGTTTAGTGTCAAAGAGAAGAACACCAAAATTTGATGAGTTGTAATACTAGAGTTTAGTGTCAAAGAGAAGAACACCAATATTAGGTGAGTTTTAATACAAGAGTTCAGTGTCCCTGAGAGGAACACCAAAATCTATTAGGTGAGTTGTAATAACGTCAAATGGGGCGAATAGAAACACTTTCACACATAAATAGTTCTATACCAGTCAGTGAAAAAATGCTATTAATATTCCAAATATTTTAAAATTTGGGATTTAGGTTACCCTTTACTTTCGATGTCGAGTTATTGTATCAAAAATATAGATCTGATTTTTTTTTTAACTCTGTGTTTCTTTTCACCTGCCATTGTGGTGAATAGAAATATCCAATGAGATAATATGTTTTATTTTATTCTCCTTTCAAAGAGGTGATTGTAAACAGTAAGTATGTGTACATACATTCTATTAATGTAAAAACTGGTTTAAAAACGAATTTTTTCCTCATAAACAACAAAAAAATGTATAGGAATATAAACTCAAATCAATATTATCAAATAACAATGTCAAACATTTTTAGGCCTCTGCTGTATTCTTTAAGTGGATTAAGTTTTCCGACAACTTGACTGTAGTCAAATTCACTGATGTCTGGAACATTTTACAGTCCATAAATAAGTCCTGGGAATTCTCTCGAACTCCTGTGACAGTAAAATGCACTCTCAAAATGTCCATTTTCTGTGAGTGCTCTCACTTTCCCTATATATGATTTTTTGTTTGAAGCTGAACTACCAGCATAACTTGTGTAAATAGTAAGATTGACTAATAGCCAATCCCCTTCTTGTGTGTCTTCTTTTTTTTTTACCAGAAAAGGGTAATATGTTGTGATGACTTCTGAAATCGATTTTGCAGCTATTCCAGAAACTCTTGATTGATGTGTGGCCACGGGCCTGATCTGACTTCTAGCTGCAGTCTCTTCTTCACTGGAGTCGTTATCAGAAGCATTACTCCCGGAAGATGTATATAAATCTGAATCGTGCAGACTCATTTCATCCGACGACTCTGAAGAGTCAGATTCATGTGCAACAACACTTTTCTCAGAAATAACATTGATTTTTGTTCTCTTTTGTGTGTGTGTGTACCTGATCCTTCATATCTCATATTTTTCAGAAGTTCATCAAAACTTGTATCTATCGCTGTGCTATCATTTTTCTCCACAAAAGTATCAAGAGGCTTAGGAAGCATTTGTAACACCGGATCTCTAGCCAAAGGCTCAATGCCACATTTTTTTTAAGCCTGCTTGGACATTGCTTGGCCCCTGTTCAGTGATGCTCTCCATTAGTTGATTAAGAAGCCGAGGGAATCTATCTTTTGACAAAGTCGTCTCATTTTTGCCTGGTCCACTCTTCCATTTCTCGAGAATTTTTTGCCATTTGATCTTCAATGGTCTAAAAATAAGCTACGTTAAGCGGCTGCCTAATATTAATCGAGTTGGCAGGAAGAAAAATCAAATAGATGTCATTTTCAGAACACATTCTGATAACCTCCCGTGTCAAATGTGAGGCGAGATTATCCCCATTCAATATCTTCTTTCCTGATTGCTACTTCAATTAAGCCTTGGCTATTGTCATAATCCAGTCCTCGAAACAGAAGCTGTCAAACCATCCCAATTGTGTACGATTATACCTGGTATTTTAGGCCCATTTTCAGACCATGAATTGTACATGTGTAGAGCCTTATATACTACATATGGAGGAATTATTGTATCGTCCCCTGAAGCGCTAAACATTACAACGGTAGATGCCTTTGTGCTATTTATCAGCCTCTCGAGATATTTGCAGCCGCGTTTATTGATAACCTTCTTTTTGCCAAAGTCATCGCACAAATTCATCTAGTTAAAATTCACGATGTTTTTAAGTGGCACACCCTGAAGCTCTTCTTGCAAACTGTTAAAATAATCATTGATGATTTTGTGCGAGACAGCAGCTCGATTTTTCTTAATGTTTTGGCACATTCTATAAGATAAATCTTGTCTGTGATGTTTAAAAATTAATAGATAAATTCTTTTCCTGGTAAGTTGTTTTTAAATCTCAAAACTTGTTTTCCTTTTATATCTAAGAACTCCTTTGCAAATATTCTTACCGTTAACATGTCTACAGGATGGGAAACTGAATTGTATCCATTCTTATAATATCCACAAAATTCTTAAATGTATTCATTCTGAATGATCTCCATCCAGACAGTTTTCAAATAAACAACTTTTAAAAAAAATCCTGATTTGTATCCACTGTTATTATTTTTTTGCCTTATAACCACAAAATTCTGAATTGTATCCATTCTGGATGGTCTCCATTCAGACATTTTCTTAAACAAGCACCACAAATGAAAAGTCTGATTGTATCCATTCTTATAATATCCACAAAATATTGAATTGTATCCATTTAATTATGGTGCCACTTGTCTGATAGATGGAAGCAGCAGAAACTCTCCTTAACTCATCCTGTGCTAGCTAGATAGCAGCACTATACCTATGATAATATATAATATAAAAAAATAAATACTTTACAAATGATTGTTTTTATAAATAATTATGATATAGTTAAAAATTGGTACATGGGGAAGTAGGCCTATTTCCTTAAATAAATTAATATTTTTTGATCCCGAAATTTCATGTTTGGGTGGATTCGTTTATAATATTAAAAATTATAACTATTGCCAATTAAATAATTTGGTGCCATGTTGTGACATTCTTTGAATATTCATGTTATATATAATAACGCTCGTCTGTGATTGTTGAGAGTTTTGTTAATTTGTTTGGATTACATACCATTTATTTTACAATATTAATTTTGTTATCATTGGAGATTTGTTTTACTTCTGTGTGTAGAGATGGCAAAAAATATAAAACTTTCCATATGATGACAAAGAAAAACAAGGAATCCCGCTTTCTTTGTATACCTACTATTATAGAAATAAACATAAGTCCTTAACCTATGTGCATACTGATACCTACATAATCACTTTTAACCATAGTCTTAAGAAGTCCCTTCAAATCGCAAGATTAATTTTATTTAACAGTTAAAAGCAAAGATTTTTATTTTTTAACACTGACCTTCTTCTCGTTAGCTTCAGGTGAATAAATGGTTAGGTATCTCTACACATAGTAGGCCTAATGTGGATAAATTCACATTGTCTGGGCATATAGCTGTTGCGAAGAGTGGTAAATATAAACACTTTTTTTGGGGTTTTTTCAATCAAACTTAACAAAACTAGTAGGCTACATAAAAAGTAGGCCTGTGTTCAAGTTGAGTATGATAGCCTATAAATAAGATTTCTTAATTCATCTTCAACCCAAGTAGCCCTACATTATAAACTGATAAAATTATCTGAAGATAATTGGATATAACACATCAACACAAATCTATGAAGCTTAAAAGCATACAATTACAAAAACATTACATCTTTATTGCCATACCCTGTGAGATATAAACTACTTTAATCTTTGCTTGTTTTTGCGTGTGCAAAAGTTTAATAAAATTGCGTTTTTAAAGTAGCTAATGCTGTCAATTTAACTCATAATATAGTATTTAAATACAGGGTTGCCAACCAGATGATACAAGGCTATTTATATATAAAAAATATATATCTCATTGTGTATAAAACAAGCACCCTATACACAGGTATATTATGTAATGTTTATAAAAATAAGTCTAATAATTTAAAATTCATGTTTAGATTTTAAAGTAATAGACGATAGTCGATAAGTAAAAGAATATCTTTTTATATTAAAATAGAGATAGTGCTGCTCTCTAGTAAGTACAGAATGAATGCTGCTGCCATCTATCAGACAAGTGGCACCGCAATTAAATGGATACAAATCAGGACTTTGTAGATATCATGAAAATGGATACAAATCAGACTTTTTATTTGTGGTGCTTATTTAAGAAAATGTCTGAATGGAGACCATTCAGGATTTTGTGTATATTATGAGAATGGATACAAATCAAACTTTTTTATTTGTGGTGTTTGTTTAAGAAAATGTCTGAATAGAGACCATTCAGAATGGATACAATTCAGGATTTTGTGGATATAATGCAAATAATTACAGTTGATACAAACCAGGATATTTGTTAAAGTTGTTTATTTGAAAACTGTCTGAATGGAGACCATTCAGAATGGATACAAATCAGACTTTTTATTTGTGGTGCTAGTTTAAGAAATGTCTGAATGGATACAATTCAGTCGTCTCTACAGGATAGCCCTATTCTGCACAAGTTTTCAATCTATCTACAAGAATTTGCTCTTCACTTTTAGACAAAAAATTTTGTTCTCCCTTAGCTTTCGTGGTATCACCATTTTTCAAGTGGCGATATATAACCGAATAGTTTATTCCATACTTCTCTGCGGATTTCCTCAATGTTAGCAGATTATTTTTAACCTCAACTGCTTTCTTCGATTCTGCCGAATGTTTTTTTTGTAAGGCTTCTGGGTTTTAGATTTATACTTTCTTGGTATCTTGACTACCTGCAACAATCATAATTATCCAGAGGTACTGAAAGAGTTATAAATTTTGGCTTTAAAACTTGATAGATGTCTTTGAATAAAGAAATGAACAAATGGGGTGGATAAAAACAATGTTTACTTATGTTTATATTCACCTCATAACCTAAAAAATTATAGGCTCTGTTACAAACACCAGAACTACAGGAAAGCCTTAAAATTGAAACAATAGATTGTTAAACAACTTACTTGTATGTATGGTGAAATCTTCTCCAAATTGAAATCTGCACATGCAAAGTTTTTGTCTATGGATGAATGAACAGGAAAAGATGTATCAATACTATTAATCAGCTGGTCAACAAAAAAAATTTTGAGCCTAAAACAAGTCAACTCCCTTTCACTGACCATAAGCAACCCTAGAAAAATAAAAATATATGGTAGTTTTTAATAGTGAATTTTTAATTATTTTTTTCTAAGTTTTGTTTCTATTCACCCCATTTTACGGTACTAGAGTTTAGTGTCACAAAGAGGAACACCAAGATTAGGTGAGTTGTAATACTAGAGTTCAGTGTCAAAAAGAGGAGGAACGCCAAGATTTATTAGGCGAGTCTTAATACTAGAATTAGTGTCACAAAAAGGAACACCAAGATTAGGGATGATTAATACTGTGATTATGTGTGATGCATACGTTATGAATAAAGATTCTTTCATTTAAGGAGATATTTCTGTATTTGTTGAATCTTTCTCATATATGTGTGCAAGTACTTGAAGATGTTTATTTTGTTAACATTTAATAAACCAAATAATTGTAAGAGGTGCTAGATATAATATTTAATTGTTGTATTCATCTGGTAGCCACTTCCAATTGCATTTGCGTAAATATTTGTGAATTTATGTATGTGCAGGTTTGCTTTGGACCTATACAAGAATATATTACTTGATGTCAATCTTCCATTTACAAATCCGTTCGGGAAGACCACAATGGTTGGATACAACCATCGACACAAGGTAAACTAAAGTATTTATCAAGAAAACATAATTAAAAATTAATGTATATAAATAAAAATATGTGAGCAGTTTATTAGTAAGCATCTATACATATACATGGGGCATTTGCTTGGGTTAAGCATGGGCAGTCATAAAATGGAAAACATTTAGAATGCAGCCAGTTTGAATTTAATTCCATCTCCAAATCAGGTATACCAACAGTGTGACCTTTTACCTTTTAGTAAAGCTGCATAGCTTAGAGTGAAGAGGTTATCGTCCCTACATTTCGTTTATCTGTTGCCAAAACTACACATTCTAGTGTATAAAGAAGGTAAGAAGAGCCTGCAGTTCCCTCACAGGTTGTTGCCTAGCATAGCTATATAAGCACAATACAATCACTAGTCTCTTTTTCGATGATTTAACTTGTCATTGATGAATTTAAAATAATAGCTGAAAATAAAACTTGTCTGTAACAGGAGCTGTACACATGGGACAGAGGGAATCAACTGACATACCCTATCAGGTATCACGAGATAGGTTACAACCTGACCAAGGAGGAGAAGGGAGAGCCGGAGGCAAGCGCTCAAGTGCAGACAGATTTCATGATATACCACTAGTACATTCCTGCAGTGTACAACACATCTTTGTTGTAAGGGTTGGTCTGTACAACAGCAGTACTTGATCAGAAATAACACTTCACTACACACAGCTATTTACAAAGCCATAAAGTAACTATTTCAAAGGACTACTAACATAATGATGTGCTGTATTGTGCTTATATTGAATACTTAAAACAATAATGTTGATTTAAATGTCTGTTGGTTGATATTGGGGAGGTATTTGTGTCTAAAACCCTACTTGGACCGTTTTAGAAGTTTCACTAACACCTTACTGTTAGTCATCATTGATACTGAGATCTGTCTTGAGATAATGTGTTTATTATTATTATTTTATAGTAAAACATACATGTGTGTGATAAAATTGTATTCTACTTCAAATCTAAGTTTTTTCTGCTAAACTCTCCAATTAAGATTATGATGTGTGAACATTGTTTAAAATTCTTTAGTTATTGTTGACGATTGTATTGGAAATATATTGCTTTGAGCCCGACAATAAAGATAGCAAAGTAGACAGAGTGGGAATAGAATAGCTCTTGGCACGTTATATAAGAGTGTTATTTAAGGCTGGGAAACTATTAAAAGCTCCACAAAAGAGATCGGGTATTTACAGAATTATTGTCAAGATTATGTTCATTACATTCGCTTTAGGTATCTTGCAAACAGACACAAATAATGTTCACACTTAAGGAACAAAAGACATAAAAGACGAATTAAGTTTGGTAAAGTCAAAGTAATCATAAAGTTCGTTCCCGGTAGGAGTTTACCTCTGAAAGGCCTTTTTCCCTACCAGAAATCTATTATATAGTAGGAAATTGGTAGGAAAAAAGACCTTTCAGAGGTAAACTCCTACCGTGAATGAAGTATAGGTAGCTGTCTTATAGAGATTTTCAAAAATAAATTAGTCAAATATGATGACTAATTATAATCCATAATGAAACACGATCATGTTCAAATCTGCCTTCATTGATCCAAAAAATTAAAAATTGTTAGAAATTTTTCTTTGTCAAAAATAAATTATTCAAATATGAATAATAATAATTCATAATGAAACACGATAATGTTCAAATCTGCCTTCATTGATCCAAAAAATTAAAAATTGTTAGAAATTTTTCTTTGTCAAAAATAAATTATTCAAATATGAATAATAATAATTCATAATGAAACACGATAATGTTCAAATCTGCCTTCATTGATCCAAAAAATTAAAAATTGTTAGAAATTTTTACTTTGATTCAATGTCCTTATATTACTCAAGTTTCCATATCTAAAAACCACTTAATGGTAGAGCATTGGCATGCTAAGTCAAAGTTATTAGGTTTGATCCCACAACAAAATGCAATATTTCAATATACATTAAATTTTTTTATCCTAACTCAGGCCCACCAATATCAACAAATTTTCAAAACAACAGAAAAAGGTGTAGTTCCGAACTTCAATATAGAGAAACTTGCACATAAAACACTCGGTATTTTTACTAGCCATACACAGGTCATATTATCACAATATTGTACAGGAATACTGGTTCTGAGTATTCATTGTCTGTTATGTAACTTGATCAATGAGTCGTGATAGCTTGGACCACAATGGGATGGAATTCAGTGCATTCATAAGTAAAACCTCGTCGCTCTCGCGTTAGATTGGATTGGTAGTGACGGGGAGATCGGGGTTTTAATCCTGGCTGGGTGTACTGAGGGTATTTTTACTTAAACAGTTTCCCACTCTCCCTCCATGCGTGCTCATTTCATCTTAAATTTCTGCCTTTCTCCTTCTTATCCAATCCGCATGCCTAATTAATGTATATATGTAGCCTGAATCGTTAGTAAAATGTAGTGGGGAAAAAAGTTAGTGCCAACAGTACTGAATTCTGGATAGTTGGAACTGGAGTTATAGTTTTGGGGGAGTGTTGTTCCTAGAAATAGGCATTATATTGCAAAAAGGGTTGACCGCCAACTCTAATTTACTCGCCATTTAAACAAGATCCAATTTAGTGTTTGAGTGAAAGCAATTTAACTCCTTTCCTTAAGAAGATTTTAAACTATTCTGTTAATCTGGGCAGAAACTTTTAAGATAGTAAAAGTAAATCTCTAAGTAACAATACAATAGATTTAACAACAAAATTTAAAATTGTCCAGATATTAATCAAATCTTGCTATTATATATAAAAATAAACCTTATTTAACTTATGATTTTTGTTATAACAATTCAAAATATGCAAAACAAATAATACAATAAACGTTGCAATGCAGGCTGTTTATCCAATCATATTCACTGGAACAAGTGTGGTTTTAATATACATTGTGTATCAGAGGTATGTAATAGTATTTAATCCACATGGTGTTACAATGTGTGTTGTAAAGAAGATTAAGTAGTCAATTTTAAATAATAAAACAATCTTAACATTTGATTAGCATATTGCTTCGATTCTAAAACACACTTCCCCCCTCCCCCCATATAAACGTTTCTTGGACTCAATGGTGTCTTAGAATAATAGTTATTTTTTGACCAACGCTCTCAATGGTTCTGAAGATTATATATTATGCGATGATAAAGACAGTTCAAAAGAATCAGACCGATATTGATTCAGAAAAAAGAGATGAATAAGAAACCAGTACTTACTGATAAATAAGATGATATTGATGTTAGAAAATTGAATTCTGGAATAAAAATATTTCTTAGATATAGGGTGTTATGGCATTTTCTTCTTATTTGAAACAAAGCTTTTTTTCTGTTGGTGATACTGAAAGATTAAGGTGTGTTTTAAAATCAAAGAAATACGATAGTATTGTAGAAATGAGTAGTCAAATCGTGAAAAATTTAAAAAATGAAATCATTACCATTCAAAATTGTATTGCACATTTATTACGCTGTATTTGTGTTTAATAATCTTGAATGCAGTCGAGTTTACATTGCAAATGTGTGTAACTACTTTAAATGTTTTGTGTATTATTTCAAGTGAATAAAACCTCTGTTTTCATATTAGGATAGATACTTTTGTAGAGGATGTAATAACAATGGGACCACAAATGTATGGTATAGTTCTACCTAAGCACAAGTTATGTACTTTAATTGTAGATTGGTGTGGTAATTGAAAGTAGCTTTGAAAATTAACCACCATTCTCAAATATTATAGCTAAATGAAAATGATTTGTTTGCAAATTCTCAGTTATTTGGAAACTTGAACCCACCCCCAACCATTCTCATTTTCCAAATACTTTACATTTCTGTACCTAAGTCTAAAAAGGCTGGGTTTTTTTTGTGTGTTTTCTTTGTTGTGAACAGAGTTTGAAAGACGCCACCTTAATATGCTAAAAAATATATACATCATTGCAAATCTTTTTATTTTATTAACAAACATTTGTAGAATTGTTTTTTTTATTATACCTTGTGTTGCATTTCGAAAAATTCCCAAGTTTAAATGGAATCCCACCCCACTTGAAAACTTTCAACGTTTATATTTTCCAATCTGCTTGATGATTTTCTATTGATGTTGTACGGTGTTAGCAAGTTTTGTACCAATGTATCAATAAATGAAAGTTTGTAGTTACTTTTGCCGTTTTATTTAAGGGTGTGCCTGGTATCTTTTAGACATAATTTTGTCGTAAAGCTACAACAATTGAAGATGGTTCATAGATTTAAAACTGTGCACTGCATTCTGTTTAGATTTTGTATTTGTTGACATTAAGGTATAGTTTTACAATTAAATGTCAGTTCAAGTTTGTTAACCCTATGGTCTAAGCCACTGATCCAAGAGGTCGACAATGCTCATCTTACCACTCACTCCCCCGCCCCCCTCCACCTCATAGTTTCTCAAAACAAGCATCAAGCTGTGTCGGCATGTTAACCAATCCATAAATCCTCTCAATCAAATATAGATTATAAGGGTGGCTTCCTCAGGTAGAGTCAGTGTTTATGAAGGGCCGTGTGAGTAATGAGAGTGGGTAGCTCTGAGAAAATGCACCCATGTTAGTGTGGATATATGAGAAGAACCACATGGATAAACATGTGGGAATACCTATTTCAGTGGCCTCACGTTCTAAGGTGTCACTCTTACAATAGATTAGGCTGCCTATGACAAGGAGATCAAGGTTCAAAGCCTGCTCGATTGTACCAAGGTTGAGTTTTCTTGAATGGTTTTTCCCTCTCCCTCCATGCAAATGCTGTTCCATTTAATCCAAATGTAAGCTTCTACATCGCTGGCACATTAGTGTAATTAGTACATATGTGTGTAACCCCAACGGGTAGAAAAACAAATGGAAACACTCCAAAGTGCAACAAGCAGATTTGACCGCTAGTCAATCCATTCCTACACTAGATTGACGTGTTAGACAATGCATCCACTGATTCGGGCCACAATGTGGAGAAATACCATCCATTATTTACTTCAGGGAAGGAGGTAGGGGTATGCAAATTAAAAGTTTAATACACAAAAATTGATTTTTATGGGGAGCCCATTTTCAGCCCCCAACACTAGGCATTTTATAAATAGTTTTTTTTATTTAACATTAAGTTCAAATAAAAAGTTATCATCGCTTCAAATAATACTTCATTGTGGAGTAATGTATAATTTATATTTACATTACACATTAAACAAGCTAGGAATGTAAATACAATTATAGTTTTTATTTCCGACATTGTGACATAATTTTCCAATTTTAAAATAACGGGCTTCATATTAAAATCAAACTGTAACTAAAAATATACAAATAAAAAATATTATTCGATAAGGTATGTGAATACTGTACACATTCCTTGAGTTATAAAAATTAAAGATTTTCCTCCTGGAGAGTGAATTTATATGTCACCATTTTATAGGTCAGAGAATTTTGTAGATGTTTTAAACAGATAAAAGAAAAAAAAATAGTGCGGTGGTGATCTTTATTCCCTTTCCTTGACCAAAAATGTTCAAACTCACAGAATGATATAAAGAAAATAGGTGAAATATTACAAAATGGTAGCCATTGTTGTCAATAACTTAAAATATTGTTAAAATAACTAAACATTTTCTATATATTCAATTTTATTATGATAATCTATTCACACAATACAAAAACTACATTTAATTAAATAGTATGATATTCTCTAACTGTTCAATAAAGTAAATTTATTTAAAAAGTGGCATCAGTTTTAAAAATGATATTTAGATGACAAAACAAGATACGTTTTGTTAAATGACCTAATGATCTTTGTACCCAAGGGTATGTTTCTTTTGAAAATAATTACTTCCAATCTAAAAAGCGGAAGCTGATAAAAACAGACGCTGATCAAAACACGTGTATTACCGGTATCTTATTTACAGGTTTACTGTCTTAACCATAACCAATGTTTAGATTTCTTATTAAAAAAAAAAATTTCACACATAATAACAATTAGGTTAAGATAGCTCAAGAATGATAAAAAAAAATCCGTTAATGAACAAAAATTTCCAGTCTTATGGGTATTTTTTAAGTGATATTAATAAATAGATCTAATCATAATCACAAATTCAAAAGCGTGTCAATTTAAAATATTTGTTTATAGTACAAATGTGTGATTTCGAGTAAGACCACTAGCTAGTGCAGCTAAACATGATAGGAAAACCACTCACAATTAATAAGTACTTGGTCATATAGTTTAAATATTTTATTTTATTGTTAAATTTAAAATGCATCATAGCAATATTAATGAAGACAATAAACAAATTTCAAAGTCACTGAAAATGAAATAACTGGAAATGTTACTAACATTGACTTATCTTAAAATGTAATCTTTAATTCTACAGACAAAATCAAAATATGTATTCAAAATCACAAACATAACACCAAGATGGTTTACTTCCATGGTTGGCTTATGGAGTGATGTTGCCAGGGAGAGCTGGCTTGACGGGACTGTACTAGTAAACTGTTTCTTCCACTCTAATGGGATGTTTTGGAGCCAAGAAAGGTTTGACAGGACTGTACTAGAAAACTTGTGACAAACTTGATCTATAAAGCCAATAAACTTACATTTGTTCACTACATTATTTTGTGTGTGTTTGATCAAAATGAATAGTGTGGAAGGAAGGCAACCGCTAACTTTAAAAGACCCTGCAGCCGGGGCTCAATCCTCGGTCCCGGCACAGATTTATCCGATTACCAAACCCTTCCTTCACCTCTGACAAGACATCTTGTGAATGTGGGGAATGCCAGGCCTCCACCGTGGTTCGGATCCCACGTTAAACTGTAGGTCCTTCATTTCATCTCATAATCACCCTACCATTACACATTAGCGTAAGTGCGTATAACCCGAACGGGCAGTAAGACGCGGTGCTAATAATAATAATAATTTAAAAGACCTTTCGAGCCGGTATCTCCCTGGCAGTAAATGACAAGACACTATTCTTTATTTTACTATAAAATGTATTGTATTGCATTGAGAGAATACCCTTTACTCAAATTTCTCAAATTGTCTTGATGCTCTCTTCCACGGGCACCTGGGTAAGTCATATATATTATTAAAACATTTTATCATCCACTTTATTTACATAGAAAGTCCTTTCTCCTATAATCAATATACATCCTGTTGTCATAAAATACAAACCCTCTAAAACAACGAGGCCATGATATTTTAACTACACTGACAACGGAGTAAGAGTGAATGTTAAACACAGAGTTTGTGTCATATTACATGATTTACAATGGAAACACACAGTTTAAACAGTATAGACTTCTTTGGAATGGTGTCTACAGCATGTCTGTCACCTATTTACAATGTTCAATGCGTAGCAATGTAGACATTTTTTCCATTGAATGAAATTGACAACTATATCTAAGAACTTGTGTATATGAACAAACACTTCATATTTTGGCAGTGGTAGTTTGCATGAACATACATCACAGTCTTATCTTTTATCACATAACATAAGCTTAATTTGTTGCAGAGATATCATTACCTAAAACAGCACCATGATAAATGTTTATATATTCGTGGCACTATTCAGAGTAATTCAGAGTAATTCATAGTGGAACTAGCTCGGGATAGAGTGTAATGAGGTTGACTGGATATAACTAGCTCAAGATAGGAATAGGGTGTAATGAGGTTGACTGGATATAACTATCTCAAGATAGGAATAGGGTGTAATGAGGTTGACTGGATATAACTAGCTCAAGATAGGGATAGGTTGTGATGAGGTGGACTGGATAGAACTAACTCAAGATAGGGATAGGTTGTAATGAGGTTGACTGGATATAACTAGCTTAAGATAGGGATAGGGTGTAATGAGGGGGACTGAATAGAACTAGCTCAAGATAGGGATAGGTTGTAATGAGGGGGACTGGATAGAACTAGCTCAAGATAGGGATAGGTTGTGATTGAGGTGGACTGGATAGAACTAGCTCAAGATAGGGATAGGTTGTGATGAGGTGGACTGGATAGAACTAACTCAAGATAGGGATAGGTAATGAGGGGGCTGGATAGAACTAGCTCAAGATAGGGATAGGGTGTAATGAGATGGACTGGATGGAACTAGCTCAAGATAGGGGTAGGGTGTAATGAGATGGACTGGATGGAACTAGCTCAAGATAGGGATAGGGTGTAATGAGATGGACTGGATGGAGCTAGCTCAAGATAGGGATAGGGTGTAATGAGGGGGACTGGATAGAACTAGCTCAAGATAGGGATAGATTGTAATGAGGTGGACTGGATAGAACTAGCTCAAGATAGGGATAGGTTGTAATGAGGGGGACTGGATAGAGATAGCACAAGATAAGGATAAGGTGTAGTGAAGTGGACCGGATAGAACTAGCTCAAGATAGGGATAGGTTGTAATGAGGTGGACTGGATAGAACTAGCTCAAGATAGGGATAGGTTGTAATGAGGTGGACTGGATAGGACTAGCTCAAGATAGGGATAGGTTGTTATGAGGTGGACTGGATAGAACTAGCTCAAGATAGGGATAGGGATAGGGTGTAATGAGTGGGACTGGATAGAACTAGCTCAAGATAGGGATAGGTTGTAATGAGGTGGACTGGATAGAACTACCTCAAGATAGGGATAGGGTGTAATGAGGTGTACTGGATAGAGATAGCACAAGATAAGGATAGGGTGTAGTGAAGTGGACCGGATAGAGCTAGCTCAAGATAGGGATAGGTTGTAATGAGGTGGACTGGATAGAACTAGCTCAAGATAGGGATATGTGGCATACTTATGTAAGCATGGCAACAGAGATTTGATTTTCTAGTGCCCTAGAGTAAAAGAAGGTGTGTTGGTATAGTGAATCTAGCCAGTAGTTCAATGCAACACGAGATGAAAATATAAACTAACACAATACCATTTACTGTCAACTTTCTGAGAAAGAGGATGCAAGATAGACAAACACAAACCAATTTTGATTCAGTCAGTATCAGCTTGGAAAGTGAGCGCCGAAAATGACCAGTGATAGGCTTTAATGCATATGTGCTGGAAATTATTGACCAAATCCCTTAATCTAAAGGAAAAAGATGAGGATGGTGAGATTTAAGAATATGTACCAGCTTTAGCCTATTAGATACAGTGAAAACCACAATGCACTTCTAAAACTTGTAGGGTGATAATTATTCAGAATATTGATTGACTCGCCCAAGTCTGTGAATTAAATAATTTAACCATTAAAAAACCACAATAACTAAAACAAATTAAGAACAAAATATTTATGGGAACTAAACATATTGAATAACACCAATGGATCAACCACAAACTTTGTTTTTATAATTCAAAACTATTAATTATACCTTTTACATTAATGGGTGTAGTAAATAATATAAAATAACATTGGATTAAAGTTGTAACATATTTTTAAAAATTCAAGATTTATCATACCAAAACATATTGGTAGTTTAACAAACTAAACATAAGGCATCATCTAAATGAACTAACAAACATGTAAATATTTTTTTTTAAATCTATTAAAATTTTCTGCTTGAATCTGTGTACTTACAGCAAGTTCCATCAATGTATGACAATAATAAAATATATTTTAACAATCAAACATAAAACTCTTGAGTCTTAAAACATATCGCTGAGCACCAAACTCACAAACACATTATTACATTAATTTCAAGAGAAGTACAATAATTATATAATAACTAATTTAGTTTTCCAGCTTAGTATTTATTTTATAAAAAGTAAAGGTCAACTTAGTTCTTACTAAATTAAGAAAATGCTTATGTATGATTGTAAACTACTTTTATATGTTGATAACTTTATCAGATAAATATTTAAACAAATAAACAGCTAGACCAGTAAATTTACACACAAAGTTGTTCTTAGTTATCTGATATCGAGCCAAAACAAGCTTATAGTAGAATTTTGAATTATGGTTGTTAATAAGGATGAGCTTTGTTGAACTTTGCGACTAAACGCTCATACTTTGACAACAATTATTCTCTAATCTAATTGGGCGTTGACACAAAGTCACACATAAATTTAAAACAAAAAAAACTTTGTGTCAATATGTAACATTGCTGGGTGGAAACTTTACAATAATCCCACATCCAAAAGACCATCAACAGTGGCAATGTTGACCAAGCAAAAATTTGGAAAAATTTGTGAGAATTAGTTGTCATCCAAATGAATATCTCATTATTGGCAATAGCCCTTCACCAAATTACTACAGTGGACTGATTCCAGTCTTACCAACAAGAGCCACAAATGAGACTCATGAAAATCTTGTAGTACGAAATTCCCTAGAACATTTTGACTATAGCATAAGTATAAAAATATTTATATTCAATAAGAAAATCACATAAAATTTATCAGACTGGCCAGTTACCATATATCAGTTAAAGGGCAAATAAAGTCTCCAGTGTGTTTGCCTATAAAAATTAAAATATATATTTTTAAAAAAAGTTTCGCTCTCCATAATATACAATACGTAACATATATTGAGTTTACAGTCTAGTTGGCAGTGCTTAGCCAATGATCAGAGGCCGCGCCATTACTCATCTTAAAAACGGTGTACTACCGGGAATAGAACTTCAATTAACTAACCGTTAAAATATACAAAAACAGCATAAATACATTGAACATATTTGATTTTGTTGCAGTTGTTCGAATATTAAACTTTACTTTATATGCCTTAAATGCTTTAAGACAATAGAAATTATATTTGAATAAAAAAAAGATTGTTTAATTTCAAATTACATAGGCAGTGTTTGCAAATTCTTTTTCATTATGTAGTGTTATCAGATTATTTATTTTATTAGTTTCATCTTCCACTAATATAAATAAGTGCATGAATACCTTATAGTAAATACCAAAGTAATATTTTATATTTAGAAACATCTTGTACAATTTTTAGAAGGAAAAAAATCTGATTCCTTTGTTTATTATAGTAATTTTAACTCTGATAAACTACACAAATTTATCGATTGGATGTTCAGATTTAATTTCCCTATATTCCATCTATGCACCAGACAATGTTGTCCACCCTGTGCTGGTGGCAGAAAGGAAGAGGTAAGGGGAATGTTCACATATTCCATTTCCTCAGTCACATCTCAGATTTCTGTGTTGACATAGTAAGTGTTGGGGCATACAGAGTGAGAGAATATATTTGCAAAGAAGTAAACCTATTATAAATGGAGCTAAGAAAACTGTATTAAATGTTTTTCAGTATTTTAATAAATGCCACCCAGATAAGAGTATAGTATAAGTTTGTTAGTGAAGAAAATCAGCGAAACCACCAAAACGAGTGGTCTAACTACAGATTTTCGAATAAAGATATAACAGGAAAAATAGTTACTCTGAGGAAAATCTTACATACAGTAGAGTACAAGACCAGTAAACGTCTAAAGTACAACAGTTATGTTACAAACGTTGTCAGGAAGATTGTTCATTCGTTCTTTGCAGAAAATATACCACCAATAAAGGCAGCTGTTATAGCTAAAGTGAATGAAGATCCCAACCTTCCTGATTTTAAAAGGACAACTCTATGGAAGTTGCTGAAGGAGTCTGGATTATGTTTCAAAAAACGTAAAAGGAACGCTGTACTCATGGAAAGAAACAAAATCATTGTTTGGAGGCATTCGAAAACAATAAAATATTTAAACATGACAATAAAACAATCATTTAATTGGACAACACATGGGTGAACATCACTGAAGCATCCAACAAAGTGTGGAAAGATAAAACACTAGCCATACCAAAAGATGCATTCCTGGCTTGACTGACAACAGGTTTAAAAAAAATCCTATAGCATGTGGATCTTGTTTTGTAATTGTTCATGCCAGAGGAAAGTATTGTTTTATCAATGACAGGGAAATAGTGTTTTGGCTAAAACAGAGCTGCTAATTACCAAGATGAAATGGATAGGGCAAGATTTTAAAAGTGATTTGAAGAGTCCTAACATCCCCGAAAGCTGGAGAAGATTACAATGGCGACTAGAAAAGAAGATATAAAAACCTGCTTATTATAAAAGAATATTCTTTTTACTGAAGACAGTTTGAATAGAGCTTTTGGCCAAAGTGGCAAAAAATCCAAGTACGTCCTTTGATTTTACCTTAAGTTTATTCATATAAATTTATGAATTAATTATAAATTTATTCAATTAATCTGTCTATACATAGGCTGCTTTATTTCACTTTTTCAGATAATATTATTTACTATGAAGGGTAGCTTTACTGCACATAAAAGAAAGTCAAATATTGAAACAAATAGGTTAGTTCTTTAGGGGCAAGATAGTTCACAAAATTAAAAACCAAATATAATCTAATATTTTTGATTATAAAATAAATGAACAAACATTAATCATTTATAATTTAACATATTTAATTCCATTTTACTTTTTATTTTTATAAAAAAATTCCATTTCCTGTAATAAATCATAGAGTATTTCTTGTGGTAAATCATAGATATTGTATGACTATCACTGAGAAAATAATGAAACTCTTTGCGCTACTCTTATAATGTGTTTAGTAGCACTTCAACTCCTGTTTGATTTGCACAGAAAATGCTTTTCTTACACTGCCAACTAAACTGTGAACACAGTTTTGATTACATAGAGACAAGTACAAGTATATAACACATACACATATTACATATCACTTGTAAGTGGATAACCAAAACAAGAAGATATGATGCTAGAAAAAAATATATTGCTTGTAAACATTTAAATTAGAGTCAGGATATAAAATTCGTTGATATTGGTCCATCATAACTTGTGAATAGAAATATAAAATACAGACAGATGGCTTTAAGTTTTCAATTCAAACACTAGTTGGATGAACTCTTTACTAACCAACATTGATGACATTTGTTACAAATTGTGTTATCAAAAGTGTCGACCGATTTAAATAAAGCTCTTGATGTATAGCAGTTACAAAATTCTAGCTCTTTCAGAAAACTTTTACCGTCTTGTATTATTGTGTCTGCGGCATCTTAAAGAGTCACATTTTTATTAGATATAGGCCACTAAAACATTATAAATGAGATATACAGTAGCCCCGTGGCTTCTTTGGTGCTGACTGACAGCTCACAGCTGACAGTTGACAGCTTTAAAAAGTTACCAGACCAAATTATGTATCCCTACGCCGAACCAGATGATCTGCAAAAACATGTGTTTAGCATCTGTCACTTTTGACAGTCAAAATTTTAGGCATATACCTAAATTTGACTGTCAGAAGTCAGCTGTGAGCTGTCAGTCAGCACCAAAGAAGCCATGGGGCTACTGTACCTTGTGCAGATGTTAAAAAGATATAATGATTAAGAATAATGTTTTCTGTTTTGATAAACCAATATTTGTACTTGGCAGTTCTGTCATGATTAAAACAAAGTAAAAGGTGATAAGGGGTGTGTATAGCTACCACAAACAGCGTGTGCATCAGACACATCTGTTTAGTTTAGAGACTAGGGGGAAAATGTGTACATGGTTTTGTCATTTATAATTTAAAATGTGGAGACCTGCTACACAAGGCCTCAGATATGTGATATGACATAATTTTATGTACACAAAATAGTTAGCAGTCAGCCATACCCAAGTTTATCGATAAAACAAGGAAAAGAGAAGAAAAATGAGAAAGAGGGTGAGAGATCGAGTCCACCGTGTCAGAACAAATACTTTCTACAACTGTCAGCCCCACATTTACATGTAATTGTGAGGCCATTCCATGATGCGTGCTCGGATAAAAGTGTAGGATCTTGGCACTGTGAACTTAAAAACGTTTCCGAGATGATGTCTTCCTCTTCCTTGAGTTGACACATGTAGTCAATGGTCAGCTCCTCTCCTCTGCGGATCATCCTCCTGGCAAAAAACGCTAGTCTAGGTATGTTTGGATCCAGGCAATCCACCCACACCGGATAAACCACAATGTTTGGATCACAGGAATGGTTAATAAAACGGGTAATGTTACCAAAAAGTGATCCGTCAACAGAGTATGGATAATTTGTCTTGTTATTGTAGCTCAGACCAAACAAATAGGTCTTGTCCCCTGTGAAAGCATAATTGAAACGTTTGTCAGCTTCTTTGTTTGTTATAACTTCCCCTGTGTACTCACAAACAAAGGCCCCTTTTCCAATAACCTGCATGGCTTTCAAGCCCCAACCACAGCCGTTTTTTGTTCGGAAAACAGCCAAATCTATCACACGACCATTTTGCACGACCCTGTTACGACAATTTGGAGGGCACCTACAACGTTTGTTGCACTCATATATGGGCGTACCTAGCTCTGCCAACAGACGCTGATCTCGCCCATAGGCGCTCCTGCTGTTCCACAATTTGCCACAGCAATATGATCCGATTGTACACTCTGGCTCACATAGACAACCGAAGGGAGGGCTCTCAGGTATTGTAACATTGTCGCCAGCAATGTAATGGTTGATGTAAGTAAAGTTTCTTGGCGGGCCTTCAAGGTCTGCTTCATTCTCCACATAAATCTTTGCAGAATCTGAACTTATATAATTCATTTCCGTTTCCCACTCCTTAAGTCTTTGTTTCTGTGATACACGAAGTTCGTGCATTTTGTGAACCATAAAAAGGTTTTTCACATGATCAACCAGAATTCCTGGTCGAGAGTCCTCTGGTATTTTCCACAACGTTATCAAAACTTGTTTCATCTTAGCTTTTGAGAGCGATTCATACCTCAGCTCTCCTGGTGTCCAGAATTGTTTCATCAAATTCTCAAGAGATTCTTTTGTTGGGTTACATACACTGTTACTGAAAATTTCAAGCTCCTCTTTAGTTGGATGTGTATGCCAAGTGCGGTTTTGGATACGCATAAAATAACTTAGTAGGGCCCCCCCACAACCGACCAGGTTTTCTTCAGGTTCCCATGTATTGAACGGAGAGCTCCAGTCCTTCCATTTCACCAGATAGCGATACTGTCCATCTTCATAAATCCAGCGGTCCACAATCTTTTCTACTTGATACTCTTCCTCCGTTTGGTCATTAAGTCGCTGTTTTTTTGGGTTATCCTTATCTATGCTGATGGACTCGTGAGATAAACGTCGTTTGTAGCCATTCAAAGACTTGTTGTACTTTTCCCAGGCAATATCAAGAGGGTCCAGCACCACTTTGACTTCTTTCATCACCAATTGACTGCTCGGAAACTTCATCTTAATAGCATCTGATGGCTACGTTCTGAAACATATATAACAATATACTTATTTTTCATACAAGTCTACAGACAGTATACAACTACCATGATGCATTGCAGAACTCTGTGCGCGGATAGATTGATAAAATAACCGTTAGGGTGTTCGTAGCAGTTTTATCAAAACTCAATGAACCAAAATTTAGTAACATATATAATTGCAGAGCTGTAGCTGTAAAGTCAAAAGTGTTTGGTGATCCTTTATAGCCAATTTTAGGAATTCAAGATTAAATCACTAGCCATAAATAAAAATATCTGTAATTTTATACTGGACACAAACAGCTCTCAGAGCATGGTGGGGAGGAATTTATGATAATTCTAACCTTAGGCCTACACAAATTGTTCTAAGAATTCAACAATTAATTTTTACAATATTAAAAGGAAATTTGGTATATTAGCAAATAAAGGGACTGGCAAAACGTATGACACAAAAATGGAAATTGACCAAGCTGTCTGCAAAATAAAGTTTCCAAAATCTCTTACCCTATCTATCAAATGTTGTGATTTCATAGAAGAAATCCTTTCCAGGGATTTCTTTGGGTCTGAAGAACAATAAAGATTGTCAATTTGATTTGTAAAATGGGGAGTGTGTGCGGAAGAACATATAAAATGTACAGTTATAACAAACTTTGCTTAGCCTGGAAATACACTCTTACAATTTTGAATGCTTTAACTCAAATAAAGAGCTTTGTAAATGATGGTTCAAAATTCAGGGGTAAAAATAATTTATTTATCGTAATATGACATAGAAAAAGTTTATCTAATATGGTAAAGTCTGTGCACTATTAACATACATGAAAATTAATAAAGCACAAAAATTAAGATAGTCCTATTTATATTCCACTGTCTGAATTCTCGTTCAAGTGTGTTGATGCACCCCTCACAGCATAATTCAACAAAGGGCAGATATGATTTCCCCTTTCTCGCACACTTGAGTTAAAATTTTAAAAAATTTATCAAATGAGTGTACATAACATAATAATGTGTATATTTTATTCTATTTCCAAACAATATATTTTATTGTTTGGAAATAGAATAAAATATTAAGACTGATACCGATAAATAAAACTAATATGTTGTGTTCTGGGGATGGTATGCAAAAAATAGCACATTTAGGACACTTTTTTTTAAATAAATGCCAAAAAATATATAATTTTATACTATCGCTAAACAATGAGATGGAAAATTTATTACAAATGAGGTTCACATTATTTTAAAATTTTGCTAGAGTATAATGAACAATTGTAAGAAAAATAGGCACACCAGAGTAACTAACATTGGGGGGAGAACTGCAAACAGGATAGAGAGGACGAGGATGGGGTGGTATGGACATTTGAAGAGAATAGAGGAGGATTCTAAGAATGGAGGTGGCGGGCAGGAGGCCAAGAGAGAGACCCAAGGACACTTGGCTGATGGGAGTGTGGAGGAAGATAAGTGGCAGGTCAGGAGTAAATGGAGAGGCGTGTGTTCGAGACATACCCTGCCAGTGGCCGGAAACTATGATAAAATGATGGTGGTGATAGTGAACACCTCAAAACCAAACTCACTAGAGTAAAGATTCATCAATTTGAATTAGAACACCAGGTTAAAAAAAAAATATATATATATATTCCTCATCTTGAAACAACTTCCAGGAATAAATACCATTTAAAAATCTGTAAAATTGCATGAGCTAAGCCTTATAGTATAATATAGAGCTTATTAATTGTCTGCAGCAACCACAATTCACTCTCTTTCACAGCGGACACATTTCTTGTATTCTTTCTACATCATTGAAAACACTCTTGCACATCCACTAGCAATTGGACTATGGCATAAGCAAAACAAGTGACAGATATATTTATTAGAAAATGATATTTTAAAAAGATTTTAAAAAAAATTGTTGCACGTTTTATATTTATCTTAACATTTCAGTGTGTATTACACTCTTTTTTGTTGTTATTTAATTTACTATACCGGTTTTGTTAAATTCAAGTGGTAATAACTTAGGCTACTTCTCTTATCAATTTGGTTCTTGGTCTATTTTCGCTTTCTTGAGTTCAGTCAAATTTAGTTACGCGGAAATAGACTGTGCACCACAAATGGAATTTGGTCTTTTAATGCATGACAATATGTTTCATTTAATACTCATACCAAACTTTCAAAACAAATTATAAACAGAACACAACAAATCTAACAAATTAAATAATATGCAGAGTTTAAAATAATATAAATTATAAATAAATTACATTATAATATAGGCTACTAGTGGAAAATTATAAAAATACAATAATTTAAAACACATTTATCTTAACAAGTAATGAAGGCACTGCACTAACTTCCTGTGAACCTATTTTAAAAATTTACTACACAAACATACATAAGTAAATAGTACGAGGTTCTTATCAAATCTCTTGGCATCAGTGAGAATGAGATCCACAATGGATTTGATGCCTGTTAACTTCAATGATGATATGGGCTTCTGTTAGGCCACAGTGTCTGCAGCTGATTAAAGATATTAGCAGAGCGATTGTGATGTGGGGATTTTGTTCAATGTTCACTTTCCTAGTATCTCCTATGAAAGTATTGACAAGAAAAATACAAAGTTGTTCTTTCTTAACAATAGTTACTTTTCATGTCTTCAGCCAACTAACTTGGTCGTTAAGCATGTCCTTTTTCTGGTTAAAAAAACTCTTCTCTGGTGCTGTTACTCCAACAAAATCACCCCTATCCATCTTTGTTACCACGAGCTTATTTCTTTTACAGCATCTTTACATGACATTAAAGTAGTCATCTGAGATAAATACATCCTCTGCTATAACTTTAATGCACATTCAATGTTCCTGAAATCTGCACCATTAGGTAAATAACTATGCCCTGATATCAGGAAGTATAATGTAATCTTTTTTGGAGTTGGGGGGTGTCCATAACAGCATTCATCAACAACATCAGTTTTATATTATGGTTCAGGCCACCACATGGATCTAACCACAAGGGCACCTCCTTCCCATTGTTTCTCTGATTCGTTTCCATTTGTTTTTATGCACTATCCTACCTATTGGGCTCTTCTACCTGCCTCTCCCTCGATCCAAACATAGCAATAACCTTTTCTGTCAGACCCAGAATGAATTCCACAACTGTATTTTACGGAGGATTTTATTAGTAGGAATTCTTGGTGGAGGTAGTGTTTTTTGCATGTCAAATGTAATAACGTCTAGATATTCAGGCCTTTCCCTAGTCCTTTATAGAGGTCCTCCTCCATTAGTTCTTGATCTTATTTAGCCTCAGCAAGATGTTTATTATGTTATTCTTCAATGACCTTGAATTCCAGGTATGTGGCATTCTACTTTTGGGCATTAAAAGTACAGGTATCTTTTTTACAAAGTTTTACTTGAAAATTGAATTTCGAGTAGAAAATCACTTTGTAAAATTCACAAAAAAAACTGGGTGAGCGACTTCTTATTTGTACATGTTTTGCATTACTGATAAAGTAGTTTAACTGGTGAGAAATTTCGTGTCAGTTTTTCCTTGTGAATAGTGTGGTTTGTATTTAGGAATCTCCTCTATTTGAACAACCACTTTCTTCTCTTTTTCAGGGTCAACCTTAGTTTATCCTCAACCTATCATTCTGTTGTCTTGTATAGGTTCAAGTGTCTTCAAAGTATCCATACACTAGATAGCTGAAAATTCTCAATGTTTGAAAAAACAACTTAGGGTTTTATATACTTGCTGGTTGGCTAAATGTTACACCCCTTTGTTATTTATTTTCTTTGAGTTCTTGTTCAGCTTTCAAACTACTACTTTCACATACACTTTATTTCTAACAAAGATACATTTTGCTGCGTATGATTCAAGCTCCAAGACCTCAGCAAATTCTTTCATTCTATCTTCGACACGAACTCCCTCAAAGCATTTACATTTACAGTGAGAATCTCTGAATTCCCTTAAGTAAACTTATTGCCCATTGTAATTTTAGTTTGCCTGACATCTTATTTTTTTAGTTTCCCTATTGTGACACTCATATTTTATTTTTATTCCCTTCTTAGACCTTCCCTTACAATTATTTTGGTAAATAAATTTTGACATTTTTGGTGTGTTAAAATTTCTCTAGATTCCAATCTTGATGGCTTTTTGTTTGTGATTGGAATAATTTCAAGTGGAACTAATTTTGTTTCTTTGTTATGATTTAAATTAGGAGGGATAGTCAGCACACTTACCTTAGTGATACTGGAGTAGAAATTGTTTAGATAGAACACTAAAAAAAATGATTAGGGTGTTTGAAAAAAAAGTGCTTAAATGAAAATATTTGGTCCAAATAGGGATGAGAATATTGGGGAGTGGAGGAAGTTACATAATGAGTTACACATCCTCTACTCATCAATTGTCACAGGGTGTCCAACCAAAGTATATTTTAAAATTGCCTGATTTTTCAAGTTTCCCAAAGCCAGTTTTCAACTTTTCCAGTCAGTTATTTTTTTTATTTAAACTTAGATTGCGATTTAATATAATAGGTTTATTTTTTGACACATAGTCCACATCCTGAAATTATGCCATACTATGAGGTGTAAAAAGATCTCAGCCCTGTTGGATAGTGCAATCTAAGTTGGATTTCAATGAGATGATATTGCAACATTAAAATACCGCATTAGGGGTCGTTCTTTAACCACATAATGCTTTTTTCTTACCTTTTTAGCCCCCCTCCGCTCATGAAACATCATGTAGTCATTTAGTCTAGCCCCCCTTCCCCCTCCAAGAAATGTGTTACTTAACTTTTCTCACCAATGAATGTCATTTTTTCATAGGGAAGTTTTGTGATACTAAAGGAGGGATTCAGGTTTAATACTAGTTAAAATCCATTTATATCCTGATCATAAATTATTTCAGAGAGTATTATTATTTATACAGACATAAAGATGTCAAGCTCTAATTCCTCGGGCTCATGAGGAAAAATCTGTTATATTTATGTTATGGATGCCAAGTTTGTGATCTAAGTAAGAGTCAGACAGCACTAATATGTGCTGAGTAGGATGGTCCTTTTCTGTAGTGGCGCTACATGATGATGTTGAAGTGCCCACGTACATACGATGCTTGACATTGGGGGAAGACACCTTTCTTAATATTGTGTACTTTTTTTTATAGTAATGATATCATCATATAGAGAGCTATTCAAATAGTTCTAAGCATACAACTTTTATAAATTATATTTTGGATTAATCTACAATTTTACTTTGATTAACTTATCAATACCTAGACTCATGTTTCATTCCAACATCGATCCTGGCTTCACTTTCAAGAAAGACTAGATGACCAATGAAGCAAAGATCAGGTTTCATATACCTGTCAGGTGTATTCAGGGTGGCTTTTTCTAAATGGTTGTATATTCTCTCTCCACGTTAATGAGAGTAGATTACCTCTAACACTCTACCTTCCTCATCTCTACTCTATTAGATAAATGTTATAAAAAATAACTAGAATAATTAAAATTTGACTATATCACCATAAAATATGTATACTAAAAAGGTAGAATTTCAAAGAAAATCTACCAGCATTTGCATGGAGAGAGAGCAGGAAACCATTTAGGAAAAGCAACCCTTAGTAGATCTGACTGGTAATCGAATCCCATCTCCTCAAGATCAGACGTCTAGTCTACTGAGATAATGACAATTTAGACAATGCGGCCACCGTAGCAGGTGTATAATAGTTGCATTTACACTAATTTATTAGAAGAGAAACGGTATTCAACCACCTTTTAAAAGAATTAATGATATTTGAAGCTTTACTTTTTATAACATGCTGCTGGTACACAGAAATAACACTAGTGATGGACTCCTCAAACTTGCCTTGAGACAAAGTCTGTACCTTTGCTTCTTTTCATTTAATTACATATTTTTGAGACTCTTCCACTGTTTGTTTTTTCTTCTGGATATCGCTTTTCATACGTACCTAATGAACAAGTCTCCTCTTTTTGAAGAAATTATTTTTGTTTTTGTACAAACACAAGCAATTATTCACGGCCTATGTAAAATAATATGCAGTAGGAATCTAAACTATACAAAACTCAACTATACTTATAAATCTAGGCCACTTGGACTGACAACTGTTATCCAACTAAAAGCATGTGAGGGGTTCAGTAGATTGGATAAATTTAAACAAGTGTGGTGAGTATAAACATGTCATTGGCATGCGCATGAAAATATATGTTTTCGAATGTGCTTGGCTTTGTAGTCTCGGGCAGACATTAACACCTAAGCGCATTAAAAATATTAATAGACAAAAAATAAGTGCTAAACTTGCATTTGCCAACACCACAGATATTCGGAAGTAGGTAAACCTATCAGTAGTTGACCATTTAAGGGGAAAATCCACTTTCAAATTTTTTGAGAACACAATATTATCAGATAATAATTGACACTGGACAAAAAATTTTAACTTATTTATTTCTGGATGCACCCCCTTTATGTAAAACTTGAATAAATCAACACTGTAGTAAATAAAAAATAATTTATATTTTAGGTCATAATGTTGTAAATGGTAGTATGACATCAATTAATGGTTTCCATATCTTGTACATATTTAAAACACAAAGCAAAGTTGTTCATGATTATTTGTTCATTCTTGTAAACAATAGTACAGATCATATATACATCATAGATAATAATAAAACAAAAGTCAAAGAAGACATTAAAGAACATTTAGAAGGCACTGCCCATCTTCTTGCAGGTCAAGGCTCATCTACTAAAATGCTCTATTGAGTGGATGGAATTATTCAAGTCCCAACACTCCCCCTCACTCGTTAGAGCCGAGGATGTAGTCCAACAGCTTGACTCAAGATGGTGTGTCTGGGGCTTGCCAAGCCCTTTGTAAAAATATCTGCTTCCATGGATTCAGAAGGCTTGTATGTCACAACAATGTCCCCATTTTGAACTTTCTCACGAATAAAGTGATCTTTTATACTTATATGCTTTGATCGGGAACTTATTATAGAATTCTTTGTCAAGTTTTGGGCAGACATGTTGTCATTGAAGATTTGGATGGCTTGTTGACAAGATCCCATGTCGTTCAGCAGTTGCCTCAAATGCATTGCCTCCTTTGCCGCTTCTGTTAAGGCCATGTACTCAGCTTCTTGGGTAGATAGAGCAATGGTTCTTTGTTTTCTGGATTCCCAGCTGACCATTGAACCTGCATACTTAAAACAGTATCCTGTGTACGATCTTCTATCACTGGAGCATGATCCCCAATTTGCATCAGCATATCCGGTCAATGGTTCTCCAGTCTTTTGGAAGATCAGAGACAGTTCCTTGGTACCTTTAAGGTAACGGAGGACCCTTTTTGCTGCTAGCCAATGCTCCTTAGAAAAACAGTTATTAAATTGACTTAAGTAGCTTACCGAATGTGAAATATCCGGTCTTGTACCTGTTGCAAGATACATAAGGGCTCCAATCAGATTTTGGTATGGAAAATTTGGTAGGTTTTCTGTTGACGCCTTGGTAAACTTTATTCCCGGAACCATGGGAGTCTTGACAGGATTACAGGTCTCCATATTAAATTTATGAAGGATCTCATCAATGTATTTCTTCTGAGAAGCTGAAATAGTTCCATTTTTACAGTCGAATTCTATACCAAGACAGTATTGGAGATTTCCCAAATCTCTCATTTCAAATTCGTTCAAAAGCTCCTTCTTTATATGATTCAATTTTTCTTGACTATTTGATGCAATGATTACATCATCTACATAAATTGCAACCAGTATTTTTTCTCTTCCTCTGATCATAATGTATATGCAAGGATCAGCCTGTGAAGGGATGAATCCTAATTTACAAAGTTTGGAATCTAATTTACAGAACCATTGGCGTCCTGCTTGCTTTAGTCCATACAACGCCTTCTTAAGACGACATACCTTTTCACCATTTTGTTTGCGTAGCTCTTCAAGCATTTTCTTTACCTTTTTGAACATGGTGGAGTCTTCATTAGCACTTTCTTCAACCATGATGTTGCATAAGATTTTTTCTAGAAATTCTGGCTTTTGCATAAATAATTTTTCGTCTATATCCCCATTAAGGAAAGCTGTTGAGACATCAAGTTGATTTATTTTTAGATTTTCTTCGACTGCTACAGCAAGAAGAGTTCTGATAGAGCTTAATCTGGCGACTGGGGCATACGTCTCTCCATAGTCGAGTCCTGGTCTTTGTGAGAATCCTCGAGCTACAAGACGTGCTTTTCTCCGCTCAAGATCGCCATTTTGTTTATACTTATTTTTTAGCACCATTTTAGAACTTATTACATTTGCTCCATTTGGTTTTGTCACTAATTCCCAAGTATCATTCTTTATATGGGCTTTGATTTCATTTTTTATGGCTTCGTGCCATTCTTCCGCATCTGGCCCTTCTAGAGCTTCCTTAACTTCACATAATGCTGACATGTCATAATCATTCATCCAAGGGGGTAGTCTAATTGTATCTCTTGGTCTTAAACATCTTTGTCCTTCTTCCTCAACTTCTTCTTCCTCAAAGCTATCTTCAGATCCTTCATTGTTTTCTTCTCTGTCACTTGCGACTACATTAATTTCATCTAAATTTTCGTCATTCCTTATTACTGAAATCTCTTGACTGTTACTGTTTTCTTCCTTTTTCGGCGTATTTGATTGTTGTTCACAGTATTCTTCCCTGAATGGATCACACCTTGAGGGTTCTTGGTTGGATTCATAGTAGAGCTTGTTAATTATTTTTACATCTCTCGCTATTGAAATTTTTCTTTGGGATGGCACCCAAATACGATAGGCCTTTGATACTTCAGAGTATCCGACAAAAATGCCTTCTTTGGCTCTTGAATCAAATTTTCTTCTGTTGGGGTCCTTGTTGTGCATGAACGCTTTGTATCCAAAAACTTGAAGATGATGAACTGAAGGTACATGACCAGTCCACTTTTGATATGGAGTTTTACCTTTCAGAATTCTGGATGGGCTGCGATTTAATAAATAATTTGCACAATTGATGGCCTCAGCCCAAAATGAGTGGGGCAAATTTGATTCCAGTAGTAGGCATCTGGCCTTATCCTGCAGTGACCTATTTTTTCGTTCGGCCAATCCATTTTGCTGGGGTGATCTTACAACGGAAAGACGTCTTCTAATCCCACAATCTGATAAGAATTTGTCAAACTCCAAATTTCTATATTCTGCCCTTTCATTGTCGCTTTGAAGATATTTAATCTTTTTTCCTGTCAGATTTTCTACTTCATTTTTAAATTCTTTAAAAGTATTTAAGACTTCATTTTTATTTTTCAGGAAATATACTCTGGTATAGCGAGTTCCCTCATCAATAAAGGTAACAAAATATCTGGAGCCTCCGGGTGAAGTGGTGTGCATGGGGCCTACAACATCAGAATGTATTATTTCCAGCTTATCTACACTTTTCGGTTGTTCCCTAATGTGATAAGGTAGTCTGGTGAATTTTCCTCTAATACATATTTCACACTCACCAAGACTTTCATTGGTGTTAAAATGCAAACCTTTTAGGCGATTATCTTTTAGAGCCAATTTTAAATCAGACTCATTTATGTGACCCAATTTTCTGTGCCACATTTCAATTTTTGACTTTTCAGAAATACCTGAAGATAAATTTGCATATTCTGACATGTTTGCATCAAAACAGTACAGACCATTGTATCGTGTTGCTTTTAGAATAAGATTACCATGATCATCTACAACTTGCGCGTAATCCTTCTTGAAAATAACACTAAAACCTTTATCAGTAATTTTTGCAACAGAGAGAAGATTTGTGGTCAATTTTGGTACATGCAAAGTTTCAGGTAAATTTACTATTGAGTCATCATCGAGCTGAATTTTGACTAGACCAATACCTGAAATACTTGCAGTGTGTTCCTCTGATGCGAGCTTGAGAATGCCATGATCATTTGGCTCAGATAGTTTTGAAAATTTTGTTTGGTCATAGCACATGTGTGAAGTAGATCCACTATCCAAACACCAAATAGAATTCATGGGTGGTGATGGGTGTAGGCCTATTGAAAGACATTCTTCAATTTTGAAGGTGGATTCCTTTTTCTTGTTGAACCAGCAATCTTCTGTCCTATGATTTGACTTTTTACATCTTTGGCAGTTCATGTTACCACTATTATTCTTATTTTGATGACCTTGACCAGATCGAAATTTTTTGTGATTTTGACCTGAATTAAAATTTTTATAGTGATGTTTATTAAATTTTTTAACAAAAAATGCATCCTCATGCTTATCTTTGAGGTCATCCTTGTGTCTAGCATTTGATTCTTCCATAATCTTGATTTTTAATTCACTAGGAGTTGGTAAATTATCCCTACTTTCAATTGCTATACGAAAGTTTTCGTAGGCAGGGGATAGGCTGTAGAGCATCATGATGCTCAACAAATCACCGTTTATCTCTATTCCCATATCTTGGAGCTTATCTACAGCATCTGTGAACTCATCTAGGTGGGTACTCATATCATCGTTGTACTTCATCTTGTGCAGAACGAGTCGTTTTAGTAATGTGGCTTTACGAGCAGGACCTCGACTTCGGTATACACTTTTCAATTTGTCCCATAATGACTTCGATGTGTCACAATTTTTCACATGTTTTAGTTCGTTTGGGGATATTATCAATATTAGATCTGACCTTGCATGTGAGTCATATTCCTGCCATTTCTTCTTATCTGCTTCTTCTGCAGGTATTGATGTTTCACCACTCACGTAACACCAAAGTCCACTACGAATGAGGACTGCTTTTGCCTGTATTTCCCATGTATCATAATTATTTTTATTTAATGGCTCTATTTTATAATTACTGACATTAACTGATGACATTTCGAGCACAATTTTTGAGTTCAATCAAATTAGAAGCTAACCAACACGAACTGATGTAATGTTGCAGACAAACGATCACGAATAACACTCAAAACTTCTGTTTAAACTTTCACTTGAACCTTAAAAACGTATTTGGGCCCATAACCTGTTGTAAATGGTATTATGACATCAATTAATGGTTTCCATATCTTGTACATATTTAAAACACAAAGCAAAGTTTTTCATGATTATTTGTTCATTCTTGTAATCAATAGTACAGATCATAAATACATCATAGATAATAATAAAACAAGAGTCAAAGAAGACATTAAAGAACATTTAGAAGGCACTGCCCATCTTCTTGCAGGTCAAGGCTCATCTACTAAAATGATCTATTGAGTGGATGGAATTACTCAAGTCCCAACACATACTCGTCCAGTAGTTGATTGCTGCTTTCCAGTAAATGACCACACACATACTAGTTGTTGACCATTGACATTTGCCTGCCTATTTTAGCCCCAGTTAAGTCTAAAGTAAGAGCTTTAAAGCCTTAAGGCTGAAATATCTCAAATTAAAGTCAAAATATAATTTAAACATCCTAGAGTACCTATAGTTTTATTTAAGTTTTATGAATACTTATAACATTATAAGTTATATAACTTTGTAAACACAAAGCAATACAATATAATAGAATACAATGCAATAGAAAGAGAACATAAAAAAGTATACCTACTCTCTTTATAGTAAACAATGAACTATTTATTTTACTTAATATTAACAAAGAAACATTATATATGCAATTAGGTCTCACTGCTCAGTTAGTGATTACTGTTTTACTACATTTTGTTATGACAGATTCATTTGCCTTGAAAATTTATACTTAATTCTATCTCCAATGTTAATATTTCTGGTGTCTCAAGTTTTGCCAAAATTTGATGATTCTCAACTACACTAACAGCTTCGTCATTTGTCTTAAATAATAATCCACCACATTCAATAAGAATTAAAGACATAACTTCAGTTCCACAGTCAACAATATCTTTCACAATACATACTTGTGATTAAGACTTTTTTTTCCAGGGAATGATAACAAAACAAAATCACCATTTTTGAAACACCTTTGGTAACATTGTTTGTGGTTGATTGTTAGTCTGTCTCATCTATGTCTGAGAGACTAGGAAGACTTTTCCCGCTATCTGTCCGTTCTTCTTCTTCAGTTTCACTGGAAATATCATGTTTTATCATCTTTTGTTTCTTCTTGGCAGCTACAACTTATTTTTTTCTGATCTTTATTTTGCTGTCTTGCCATCATTTTATTGCTTTTATTTTCTTCTTATTGTTCCTTCACCTTCTCTTTGTCTTCCCAGTATGACAGCCATTTTTTATACGTTGCTGCGTGTGGGAGCTTTTCCTTTTTTCTTTCGTTTTGATGATTTTTGAAGAGATTCTGTTAGCCATGATTATGGTCAAGAAATGATGGGCTATATAGGTTTTTTTTGTTCTGTCAGATCTAGTTGGAGTAACTTATGAAGAACTGATAGTAGTTGAAATTATGGGCTCCCCTGATTGTAATTTTGAAGGCATAGCCTCACGTTCCAGCTCCTCATCTGGAGTGTCACCATTCCTTGTAGAGCAATTACTACAGACAAAATGCTCTTCCTGATTAAGTATTCCGGTTAAACTGTCACAGTAGCTCATCCCAACACTTGTTTCTGTCTGATCCCCAATACATTTTGTTCGTAGTTTTTCCCAAACATGAAAAAGTTCCTTTGCAGATTCATCACCTTCCCAGCCTTTAGCATATGACATTCTGAACTCCTCTGCTCGCCCACCTTTCATGACAGATTCATCTTCCCAGCCTTTAGCATATGACACTCTGAACTCCTCTGCTCGCCCACCTTTCATGACAGATTCATCTTCCCAGCCTTTAGCATATGACACTCTGAACTCCTCTGCTCGCCCACCTTTCATGACAGATTCACCTTCCCAGCCTTTAGCATATGACACTCTGAACTCCTCTGCTCGCCCACCTTTCATGACAGATTCACCTTCCCAGCCTTTAGCATATGACACTCTGAATCTCCTCTGCTCGCCCACCTTTCATGACAGATTCATCACCTTCCCAGCCTTTAGCATATGACAATCTGAACTCCTCTGCTCGCCCACCTTTCATGACAGATTCATCACCTTCCCAGCCTTTAGCATATGAAACTCTGACCTCCTCTGCTCACCCACCTTTCATGACAGATTCAAAATAGAGCAAATGTTCAACTTTGAATTTAGATGGCTTCAAAGTCATTTGGTCACCAACAATTCTTGTTTCATGGTTCAGACATTTTATATAGTCAATTGCATTAGCATTAAATGTAAAGAGTCCACAGTTTCTACAGAAACACGAGATATAGCCGTATCTAACAAAGAACCGAGCATCACTCTAGTCAATGCCCTGTTATTGTTTTGTTTCTTCCAAGAAAATACAACATTTTTCCAATTATTTTTAATGAGCTAAAGATGGATACATCTGCTGGTTGTAATATGTGCGTATCATTAGGCAAAAATGCATATAATATAATATATTATTATTGTTAGCACAAAATTTAGAAACATTATAAGTCAAATGAGATGGATGGTCATCGATTAAGAATAAACAGGAAATGTGATATTCTTTTATTTAATTAAAGGAAGAAAAGTGTTACACATGATTGTATCCATAAAAAACCTGTCCTGTCATCCACCCTGATTTTGACCTTCCAACTATCCAATCAGGATTCAGATTACGAACTATGTCTGCCTGTATGTATTCATAAGGATATACAATCATCAGAGGAAATATACTATCTGTTGCATTTATAGTGGGTAATACAGTTATACAGTCTTTTTCAGAACCACTTTTTACTTCATACATGTCTTTCATACCTTTAGGACCAAGAACTAAACCAGTTTTTGGATTGGTTAAAAACCAGACTCGTCAGAATTAAATATTCTGTCAGGATCATTACATATATATCTAGAGCATTTTCTTTCTCTAAAAATTGATACAATTCACTGTGCCAATGTCAGATAGACATTTCAGTAACGTTGGCTCGACCTTGGTTAATGCTTTCAGCATGGTGCTGACGATTATCAGGATGCCTTTTTAAAAAAGAGGTTGAACCACTTATCACCTGGTAGGCCTAGGCCTAATTTGTATGTAAAAGTAGGTTGTCATTCCTCTTTTGTTACGAGGAATGCCCTGTATGGCATTAGCAGCTATCCATCTGCACAAACACTCTTCTTCTCCTTCTTGTGTTAACATTGTCAGATGTCCCTTCTTTCTAGCAACAGGTAACCGATTCTTTAGCTTGTTTAATAATGTGGAATGGGGCACATTAAACTTTCTTCCTGCTTCTCTTATTTTTCCTCAATCTCTCAACCATTTCTCGCTTCATTTAACTCATCTTCAGAATATTTAAAAAATATCTTCTTTTCACGATTTTCTGCCATTTTCATCAGTAAAGAACAGCTTCTGAAAAATAAAATAAATAATTATTAACCAAGGTATGGCCTAGGTTAAAATCTTAACGTAGCCTATCGCAATTTTATACATTTCAAATGGAATTCCACGTAGGTCTATTTGCGAGTCAAATTAAAGAAGGCTATAACAAAATGAAGGCACTTAGAAAAATTATAAAAATATGGCTTTTATTAAACTTTTGCCTACTTAAATAAATAAATTTCAAAGTAGGCCTAGTTCCCCTTTTCTTTATAATTGTATTTCCAACAACAATATTTTAGCATGTTTTAATATGGGGAAAATAAACTATAGCATTATGAAGAACAAGATATGTTTCATAATTATAAAACCAATTGTAGACCATCTGGTATCCATTTATTGATCAGGGTGGTCAACTACTGGAAAGCATTGAAATATTGGTATAATTTGCAGTGTATGTTGTGATTGGTAGCATAATATATTTTAAACCTTGAGGACATGAAACAATGTAAAACATCAAATAAACCAATAGTTGACCATTTTGGTCAACTACTAGACTTTAACATATTGCTCTAAACCATTGGTTGACCATGTACATTTTTAGGTTAAGAATATTTTTTTAGCATTTACTGTTATAACTATTTTATTAAGAAGTTATTTTAGTTTTCAAATCATTAAGGTTGGAAACAATTATCACAAACACAAACTGGATGCAAAGAGATAACAAATATGGTGGAACTTACCAGGCCTTTATCCATGATCCCATAAACACAGCATTCCCATGCAGCATGGACTTTATAAAATGGCTGACACCACTTCCTCTTCCTCATTAACCTCACTTGTTTTGTGATTGGTTATTGGTGTCCCATGAACAGCTGGGACCAATCTGAATTGATCTAACACTGTGAATAGCCTTATTTTATGACTTTAAAGTCAAGTTGGTCAACTACTGGTATGTTTACCCTATGTTTATCAAAGGTGAACATATGGACAATATTATTTTTGGACATAAGAATTTGAGTATAATATCTGTGTTATGTAACACTTTGATGTACCCCACCCTCTCGCCATGTAACAGCATGTAGACATTAGAGCACCCCTCCCCACCTTCCTCAAAGCATTGCGTGGTTTATGGACGACCCCATACTAATTGTTGTGAGACACTTTTTTTAGGTTCTTTTTATAAAATGTAATCAATTCTCGGGCATGCTCATGTTGACTTTGATAAATGAGATTAACATGTTTAAGTAGGACAGCCGTGTTAAAATAGATTCAGGGTGTGTATTAACTGGAAGAAATATGTCATTTTTATTAATTTAAATTAAAATTGTGTATTTCTTAAGTGCATATGTGAAAATTCCAGAAATTTCATCAAATTCCATGACTTTTCCACTGACCATGCAAATTTCCTGACTTGTCACTGTTTTCCAGGTTGCTGGATACCCTGCGTTAGAATAATCGAGTCTCTTAGATTACTTCGGGCAGGACATGCAGCACAAATGGGAGAGTCTAAAACTGTATTCAAGGTACTGACTGGCAAACCCAATAGGAAGAGATCATTGGGAAGGCCTGGACGCAGATGGGGGGATAACATTAGAATGGACCTAAAAGAGATAGGGTTTAATGAGGTGGACTGGATAGAACGAGCTCAATATAGGAAGAGGCTGTAATGAGGTGGATTGGATAGATAGGGAAAGGTGGCGTACTTTTGTACGTGCGTCAATGAACTTTCAAATTTCTAATGACAGAGAGTACACGTATGACACCATGGACAAAACAATATTAAAATCAAATATTGTTGCCATAGAAATGCATGGTTAAGTAGCAACAGTAAGCTCTAGCTGTATTATGTCTGATAAAAGTATGCATTTTAATGCGCCAGGAATGTTTTTGAGTGTGCAGTAAGTGTAAAAGTGTGTAGTACACAAACTATCCAGAGATGGCCTAGACCACTTCATGATAGGCTTAGTCTTAAACTGATATTAATTTTAAATCTTGACTAAGATTTTTAAAATTAGCAGTTTAAATTGCCATAAACAAAGTATTAAAGTTAAAATTTAAAAATAAAGGCGAGTGAACTTTGATAAATATTTTGAAAAGAAAAAGCCCGCCAACCAGTCAAAGCCTAACTTTATTTTGAGATAAGGAGAGCAACAAAGCATTGACTTAATGTTACCTCTAAGAACGTTCAAAAGTACTATTACAAAACAAAATAACCTGAGAAAATTATCACAAATGTGGCAAATAAATTAAGTCATACTCACCTACCACATAAAAACAAATAAAATACTAAATCAACATTATTTTTACACTAAAGTCTTAAGCATAACACAAAGAACAGTGATAGCACAAACAAACACCTAAATTAAGAATAAACTAGTGGCGAATTTGTGACAGCTACTGATAATAAAATATATCACCGCTAGAATACGTTAAATTCAAATTAAACAAAATATGCTCTGCTTAAAATAAAACTATTTTGCACCGACTATTACAGCGTACCTTTTTACGAAATTATCTAATTTTTTAACCATAGAATAAATTATCTAATAATTCTTAAATTTTTCCCATTTAAAACTGTTGTTCCAGAATAATAAAATTTAATATTGAATGTGATGGCACATAGTAACTTCAGCTCAGATCTTTAGAGCGAAGGTTGACTCACGGATCTTTACCTTAGATATTATTTTATTAGCTATATAGTCCATGTTTACGGAGTTAATCAGTCCTTTCTCAGTGAACTTTCATAATATATAGATAATTCATGCATTTCAGGACCATTGTGGCTCTCAAATAGGTTTTGAGTCTTCTCAGGCTTTAAAATGATCTCTCTGCTGTGGAACTAGACACAGGGACAGGCAAGAGGAGTCAGACGAACTCCAACTGCTCTGGAAGGATGTTCTTAACTTAGTATATTTCTGAAGAAATTCAACCACAGATACCACGTTGGCAACACTTTACTTTCTAGTTTTCAATATATCAGTGAATAGATCCAGGGATAAAACCATTCTTTCTCCATCAATGCCATCTTTAAAAAGTCCATTTAACTGTTGACACTCATTTCTTATGCTGGTGAAAATGTGCCCAACATTTGGCATGAAGTAAATAATCTTTGACTTGAATCGGGTATTGATGCTGACGATTGTATCGACGACTTCATCGAAAAGCTGATGGTGGAATTCCACGAAATGAGGGCTAGGAGTTAATGGAAGAACGTTTCGGACATCTAGTGGTCATAAGAAAAGGAGTCATTGTGACACCATCGGAGTAAGACTAGGCAAGAATAAGATTTATTTATCTTGTTTAGGTGATGTAAGCTTAAGAATGACACCCACAAATTATATTTTTTTAAATATTATAATTATTTTACAATATGGATTTGAAAGGTAGTAGAGATAAGTATCACGTCAAGCCCCCTATAATTTGGAAAATGCAGAGGGAGGCAATGTGCTCAGGTCTCTTAGAGCTGGTACCTATACCAGGCTACCAGCTATTATTTTTTAAATGGAAGAGTGTATTGATTTAAAGGAAAGGATAGACCATTTAAGATGTGGTTAATTGTTGTAGACGAATGTACGAGAAAGAGAAACATGAAGAGTTTTAAGAATAAAAGAGCATATTTGACTCAGTGTATGGATGTTGTTAAAGCGAAGGGAGTATACAAGGATAAGGAAGTGTAGATAAAGTTAGTTAAAATGTATTCATTACGGAGTTGTTTATTTTCTGAGCTATATGCACAGTTTCTTGATCACCCCATAAGGGAACGGCGGTATTAGTTATGTATGTATTAAATAACTAGGATATCGTCACCCGAGAATGCAAGTGTTCAATCTCCAAAATTGTAAAATTTGAGATATTTGATGTTTACGTTTATTTATAATGCATATGATTCACCTGTGGTGATATTGAAACTACTCTATAATTATGTAAGAGGATACAAACTCTATCTGTCATCTACTAACATTGGTTTTAGACACAAGGTCAAATTTTAATGCCCTTTTACACAAAAGTGAAAAATTGTACATAGAGCACTTGCATTCTCGAATGACGATATTCCACCCAAATTAATAAACATATTAAGGAACTCCTTATGACTAATGTGTAGGATCTACCCAGCTAAATCAAGAGGTCTTTTTCATGCCCAAAATTGACTTAATTTATGTGATACATACATTTTTGTTAAGCTGATATCCCTATCGGTGGGTACGTAGTCTGAATCTTGGACTCATCTATACTAAAGACGTGACTCAAGTTGACCCACCACATTACTGAAATTTTTTTTTTTGTCTAATCGTTTGTGCTCTATTTGTGCTCATATGTGCCCAAACATGAATATTTGTGCTGTGAAACTGGCCAATTTAAAAAATATTTAATGTGGCGGGCCAACATGAGCTCAGGCTAGCCCGCCATATATTGAAAATTTACTGGAAAAAAAATTTGTCTAAACGTTTGTGCTCTATTTGTGCTCATATGTGCCCGAACATGAACATTTGTGCTGTGAAACTGGCCAATTTAAAAAATATTTAATGTGGTGGGTCAACTTGAGCTCAAGCTAGCCCGCCACATATTGAAAAACACAACATAACAAAATTTATTTAAGTCAATCCATTGTGCTCCGTTTGTGCTCATATGTGCCCGAAAATGAACATTTGTGCTTTAAAATTAGAAAATCTAGAGAACATTTAATGTGGCGGGCTAACTTGAGCATTCCCTATATCATAACCTGTAGAAAAATTGAGCTCAAGCTGGCCCGCCACATTTTTAAATATCATTGTAACAAAATTCTGTTAACACCATTCTATTAAGCTTCGTTTGTGCTCATATGTGCCCGAAAATGAATATTTGTGCTCTAAAATTAGGCATGCTATATAACATTTAATGTGGCGGGCTAAGTTGAGCCTTCCCTATACCATAACCTGTAGAAAAATTGAGTTCAAGCTGGCCCGCCACATTTTTAAATATCAATGTAACGAAATTCTGTTTTCACCATTCGTTTAAGCTTCGTTTGTGCTCATATGTGCCCGAAAATGAATATTTGTGCTCTAAAATTAGGCATGCTATATAACATTTAATGTGGCGGGCTAGGTTGAGCCTTCCCTATACCATAACATGTAGAAAAATTGAGTTCAAGCTGGCCCGCCACATTTTGAGATATCAATTTAACAAAATTCTGTTTTTACCAATCGTTTTTATTTCGTTTGTGCTCATATGTGCCTGAACATGAACGTTAGTGCTGTGAACCTAGGCCTTTTATATAATATTTAATTAAGGCGATCCAACTAGAGCTCAAGCTAACCCGCCACATATTGAAAACCAAACATAACAACATTTTATTTTCACCATTATTTTGTGCTTAGTTTGTGCTCATATGTGCTCGAAAATGAACATTTGTGCTTTAAAATTAGAATATCTAGAGAACATTTAATATGGTGAAAATAGAATGTTGTTATGTTTGGTTTTCAATATGTGGCGGGCCAGCTTGAACTCAATTTTTCTACATGTTATGTTATAGGGAAGGCTCAACCTAGCCCGCCACATTAAATGTTATATAGCATGCCTAATTTTAGAGCACAAATATTCATTTTCGGGCACATATGAGCACAAACGAAGCTTAATCGAATGGTGAAAACAGACTTTCGTTACAATGATATATAAAAATGTGGTGGGCCAGCTTGAACTCAATTTTTCTACATGTTATGGTATAGGGAAGGCTCAACCTAGCCCGCCACATTAAATGTTATATAGCATGCCTAATTTTAGAGCACAAATATTCATTTTCGGGCACATATGAGCACAAACGAAGCTTAATCGAATGGTGAAAACAGAATTTTGTTACATTGATATTTAAAAATGTGGCGGGCCAGCTTGAACTCAATTTTTCTACATGTTATGGTATAGGGAAGGCTCAACCTAGCCCGCCACATTAAATGTTATATAGCATGCCTAATTTTAGAGCACAAATATTCATTTTCGGGCACATATGAGCACAAACGAAGCTTAATCGAATGGTGAAAACAGACTTTCGTTACAATGATATTTAAAAATGTGGCGGGCCAGCTTGAGCTCAATTTTTCTACAGGTTATGATATAGGGAATGCTCAAGTTAGCCCGCCACATTAAATGTTCTCTAGATTTTCTAATTTTAAAGCACAAATGTTCATTTTCGGGCACATATGAGCACAAACGGAGCACAATGGATTGACTTAAATAAATTTTGTTATGTTGTGTTTTTCAATATGTGGCGGGCTAGCTTGAGCTCAAGTTGGCCCGCCACATTAAATATTTTTTAAATTGGCCAGTTTCACAGCACAAATGTTCATGTTCGGGCACATATGAGCACAAATAGAGCACAAACGATTAGACTAAAAAAAAATTCAGTAAATTTTCAATATGTGGTGGGCTAGCTTGAGCTCATGTTGGCCTACCACATTAAATATTTTTTAAATTGGCCAGTTTCACAGCACAAATGTTCATGTTCGGGCACATATGAGCACAAATAGAGCACAAACGTTTAGACGAAGAAAAAAAAATTCGGCAATGTGGCGGGCCAATTTGAGTCACGTATACTAAAGAGATCTAAGTTCGAAATACTAGTAGAAAAAATGCTTTTTTTATGAATGTGTGTTGTGTTGCTTCTATCTAGAATGATCACTAAGCACCTTCAAAATATTTTAGAGAGGGTATTACGAAAGAAGTATTTTAATTTCAGGAATTAAAAATAAAGTAGAGAGGGAAGAATCTTTGACCTTAAGGAAGAAGTAGTGGCTGGTTTCACTGATGACTGAAAAATGGCACTTGACTGGGTAAGCTGGAGGTAACATCTGAAGATGTTCAATGGAATAGGAATTGACTTGATGATTAGAAGATTAATAATAAACTTTTATATGAATAAAATAGTAAAATAAAATAAACTATGAAAAAGCTTTAAATATACCATACAAAGATATTAGATTAACTATTTGAGAATTAATAACATGTTTGGCAATGCAATCGGTTTCAATATTGCAGAGCTTGTTTCCATACAGAAGTTATTTTGATAGTTTATATTATATTTAAGAATATTATTTATTCCAAGGATTAATTTGTACATGTTTTACATGGATAAAATATCTGCTTTTTACGGTTTTCTAAATTTTAATATTAAACCCTAGTCGTATTTCAAAGTATTAATAGCATAGGATCTGAATAGAGGGCGCTGTTAACTAACATTTAAATCCGTCATAGGTTTCATGGGAAGAATGTTTTGGTTTAAATAAGCTGTGATTTTTTTTTAAACGATAGCTAATATACATTACTATTTCTCTATCAGCTAGACCAAATAAATAGTAATATTATTGTATTTTTAAGTATATTTTGATTCATAATTGCTAATCTGGCACAAACAATTATAATTGTAGGAATAAAAGAAGTTTGCAATGTGCTATAATATAATGGGATTATGTATTTTTGTGATATAATGTAAGGAAGTGCCCTCCTAGCTGTCAATGTCATATTAATAACATGAAAAATGTTGCAGTTCTGGAAGAAATCCGGTAAATATTGTTCTCTTCTCCGTTAACTCATCTAGAGTATATAGACATATAGGCCATATGTGCAAATAGATAATAATGTTTATAATAGACAATTCTTTCATTAAGTTCATTACTCAAACCATCTATAAACTGTAGGTTTTTAGCAGGAATTCTTAACCTACATTCAAAATAAAATTATAATAAATCGTATTTGAGCCTCAATGTTAGCAATTTATCTTGCAGTTCATATAATTATAAGCTTCAATTAATTTTACAACAAATAAAAAAAGAACCTAATATGGGATGGATGAAGCAGCATACCATCAGCCTATTTGCTACACACCTTTGGGTGTATTTTTAAAATAATATTGAGCCTGGCAATATAAATGAAAAGAGGCCTGACTTAATCTATAAATACTTAACCTCGACAAACAAAAACTCTAACTTAAATATATTCTACGTAAGTTCAAAACAATTACCTAGTCTTAAAAAGTATTAACATAAATGATAAATGGATACCATCATTCGCAACAGGATAGCACTGGGCATGATGAGTTGTAATTTGTTGTAGATGCTACCTTTGTCTTGAGAACAGGTTCTAGCCATTACCAGAAGAAGTCTTCATTTTTACTATCATTAGATTGCTATTGTTGCCCATAAATCTGTAGGACATTCTGTGAGTGTTGTCCTTCAACCAAGCACATGTGTCACAGTTTTTTTAAGTAACTATCCAGACATCCCTTCACATTCCCTCCCAGGTCTTTTTGTCTATTCTAACTCACTTTACGCAGAGCTATGAGAAAGTTTTACAAGCGTTGCTAGTTCCATGGTTCTTCTGGATATTTATGGATCATTAGGATGTCTTGGTGTGTGTGAATCGGACATTACTCGTTGGTTTAACGTAGGTGCATATTTAAGTTCCTGGACCTTTCCTTGGGTAACTGGCCCGACTTTTGGGCCAAATGACATCCTGAGACCCACTTCGCTGGTCAATTGGTCTAAGACATCACACTAACAATAAACTGGACTGCTGATGACAGGGCTCATATTCTTGTCTAGTGTAGACCTAATGAGGGTGGTTTTTCATAAATGGTTTCATACTCGATGTTATGCAAATGGGGCACACTTCCTCTAAATTCAACCTTCTTCATCCTTAAAACATCAGAATAGTTAGTGCTTATGAGTATTGGCCTAACCACAAGCAGGTAGGTTAAGATACGGTGTTAAAAAACCTTTAGCAAATAGTGATGCACCTGTTATCTTTGGGGTGGTTTTGACCCGTTTTTCCTCGCAAATTTGGGCAGCCTCCTTGGTGTGTTAGTCTGCCGCAGACTTTTATGATAAGGCAGCTTATTGTCCTCCAACAGGTGGTGCTTTAGCTTGAAACTATAGTTTTGTTCTGATTACCAAACCCTTCCTTCACCTCTGACGAGACATCTTGTGAATGTGGGGAATGCCTAGGCCTCCACCGTGGTTCGGATTCCACGTTAAACTGTAGGTCCTCCATTTCATCTCTCAATCACCCTACCATTACACATTAGCGTACGTGCATATAACCCGAACGGGTAGTAAGACGTGGTAATAATAATAATAATAATAATATAGTTTTGTTATGGAAGAACCCACCTTGTTATCTCTGATAGGTAAGCTTTTCAGCTTTTGATTGACTTTTTTTTAATCATAACTTACTGTTCTACTACCTATTTTGGTATACATGTTCTAATTACACTAATGTGTTAAGTATAAGGAAGGTTGAATTTAGAGAATTGTCCCCACATTTGTTTGGACAGATAGTGGAAAAACCATTTAGGAAATCGTGTTGAGCTAGACTGCTGAGGACAGGGAGATCAAGGTTCAAATCTCAGTCGGGTGAACTGGAGGTGGTTTTTCCTAAATGGTTTTCCACTCTACCTCCACGAAAATGTGGGTTCACTTCCTCTAAATTCAACCTTCCCAATTTCTAATCCTATAACATAATTAGTACTAAAGCATATAACCCGAACGGGTTGTAAGACGCGGTGCTAGGGACGTGGTAGGTTAGATTAAATTATGCATTTAGGAAAAACCACCCTCACTAGATCCAACTGGGATTCAAACCCTAATATTTTGTCATAGGAACTCCAGTAGCTATATTGTGACCTTGGACCATTCTACCACCAAACTGGTTTTAATTGAATTCAACCTTGCCAAGCCTTGGTTGGCTTTTGGTATGCAAGGTATATCTATATCTAAGGGTAAAAGCATTGGAAAAATGTCGTCAAACTGCTGTATTAAATTAAACACTGAAAGGAGATTAGAAGGGCAAGGCCTACAGACTTGTGCCAGAAAGTTGTGGCCTCAAAGTATACAATTAAAACACATAATTACACCCCCAATAGTTGCAAAGCTTCCCAGCTTTGTAGGTGGGAACTTGCTCACCAATATTCAATATATTAAAAAATCCAGGCACCCCCCTGGTCTCAACCCTGGATAACCTTTCCTTCCAACCAGGCCTACTCACACCAGTCAGTAATTTATGCATACGGTCAACTCTGGTTTTAGTGAACTCGGCTGTAGTGAACATCTGGCTAAAGTGAACCTAGTTCATTGGTCCCAAACCACATACATTTCAATGTGTGTTAAAAAATTTGTTGAACCCTCAATTTCAGTTTTAGTGAACAGAAAAACATAAGTTTTTGGTTGTTTAAACTTGAAGACACTGATTCTCTAGCCGAGTTCTTGTTTAGGTAGCAAAATCTCCACTGAAAGTACGGAATATGCAAAATGAATGCAGGGGGGAGGGCTGAGCTTAAACAATCACTGTACTACTTACTGACCTGGTTTAAGTTTTAATAGGATATCTTTGTTTGCGCCAAGTAAAGAAAGACAATCTTCTGAGTTGTATTAATACAACAGGAGTTACAAGACAGTGAATGTCAGTGAATGTCAGTGAATGTCAGTCTTTGGCAATTTAGTCATTGTTTTCACTAATCCCTTTCCTCGAGAGGGTATATGAAACTCAAAAAAATTAAACTTTTCTTCTCAGTTTAGTGTTTTGAATGCATGGATAGTTTGGAATCAAGTGTGTAAAAAGCAGAGACTTTAGAGAAGGACCTGGAAAATATATTAATGAAAACATTATACAGTAAACAACATCATATAACAGATTTTTTTAAATATTAATTAACAGATTTCAATAAAGAGCGATTGTATTTGAACTCTTATTTAGGTTGTCACTAACCCACTACTCTCAGATTTAAAAAAAAAAATCTGTTTTAGTGAACTTCAAACAAAATGAACAAAATATCTGAGTCCTAGAGGTTCATTACTTAACCAGTGTTGAGTGTACAGGGTGTCTACCATTTGGGAAAATCCAGGAAAATAGGAATTAGCCGGGAATTTGAAGTTGTCGGGAAAAATGGGAATAAGTCAGAAATTTCATAAATTACCCAAAAAAACCTGAAAATGTTGTCATACTCAAAAAATAAAATATAGGCCTGGTCTAATAGGGGAGACTCTTGTTATGTACCTGTGGCCTTTTTATTTAAACCGATGTAAGTCTTTTTGTGTTTAATGCATTTACAAAAAAATTTACACTAAAAGATAGAGTACATTTTCCTTGTATTTAAGTATTAAAAAAAAATTGTTCACCACCTGAATATATTTTTTTATTTCTTTTGTAAATCTTTGTAAATAGCCCAAGGTCACAGGCGAATAATATACCCAGACACTCAACCTCCAGACTAAAATGGTTGCGCTCCTTTTGGCGGCTTGAGTTGTCCGACACTATATTCTATTCACGGTAGGAATTACTCTCTTAAAGGTCTTTTTTCCTACCAATATCCTACTATATAATAGATTTCTGGTAGGGAAAAAGGCCTTTCAGAAAATAATTCCTACGCTGAACAAACTTTAGTATCGCTGTGGTAAGTCCTCTCATCACCCGGCAGTGCCACTAGCGAAACCCAGTGTTGAAGGAGGAGCACAACGAAACCCCTGTAAGGTTGAGAGTCTGTTTCTTACTGGTCGGTGCCCGAGGTACCATGGGCCACATATTTGTATAATTTGAAATCTTGTTTAGCTGGGTTGTTAGAAATTACATTATTTATTAGACCAGACTACTTAAGTGTATAACATTTTTATTTCAATATACAGTTGTATAATAAAGTCCCAAATTCTATAAAACTAAACTAAAACATTATAAAAAATAGCTTGCTTGAATTTTTTTGGACAAATATCCAAAGTTCAATATAAGCTACATAGGCCTACAGTAAAATAGTAATTAATTATTTAGGCTTTGTAACAAAGTAGCTTAATTTTACTTAGGGTACCATACTAGTGATTTATCCCAACACAATAGAAAATCCAGACAATTAAGGTGGAATGAAAGGGGACACGAGAAAAGGGCAATGTTTTTGTAGTTTTTGTGGTATAAAACTATTTTTGTCCAAATTAAACCAAATATTTCTCCAGTAGAAACATAACAGTTTAGTTTTCTACACATGAAAATATCAACAGTTCTTTAATATCTGTAAAAGCTGTCTTGGAATTTAATGACAACATTTTTTCTTTATCTAAAAAGTTTGTCATCTAATGCCACTCAGCTCATGACAGATATTCAAGAGCTGTTGATATTAGCATGTGTAGAAAACTAAATTCTATGTTTCTAATGAAGAAATATTTGATTAGTTTTAGACAAAAAATGTTAATCCCATAAAAACTGCAAAAATACTTCCATTTCCACCTTAATTAACCACTAAATGCAAACAAAGATCATAATTGAATAAATAAAATCATACCATTGTGCTTATTATGTTTTATAAGATTCGTAGGGGTAAATGAAGATTTTGATTCAAGAAAAACAGGACTAGAACCATCTTTAATCTTAGTTACCAATAATTTGTGTGTTTTCATTAGCGATGGAAGCTACTATTGAATGTTATAAGCTCTAAGATCAACACCAAATACTAACTGACGGTACTACCGTGCTGATCCACCAGCTGTTGTAAGAGCTGAGAGCTTCATTATTATGTCTTCTGTTGAAGGAACTTACTTTACATAGAAATCACTACTAGCACTACAGCACTCAACAATCTCTACAACATAATAATGGACACCTTTTTTAGCACCTAACTTTGTTACACCAAAATACCCCTTTGAGATTTTTTCGCCATCATAATTATCACAGATACCATTTTATCCTCTGTACATGGTCTAGTGAATGTGAGGAATGCCAGGTCTCCACCATGGTTCGGATTCCACGTTAAACTGTAGGTCCTCCATTTCATCTCACAATCACCCTACCATTACACAGTGTAAGTGCGTATAACCCAAACAGGCAGTAGGACACGGTGCTGCTACTGCTGCTACCACCACCACCACCACCACCACCACCACCACCACCACCACCACCACTAATAATTAATATACCTCAGTAAAAAGAATAATTAGTGCAGGTAATTTCTTGTCAGCTTGATAGTGTAACCTTAGTAGCATTTATTGGAAATAAACTACAAAAGCATACAAAGAATTAAGCAAGTAAACTCACCTTAGGCCCCATTCAGATGTCTCACTTCACTATGCCCCCCACACGAGACCACAACAACATGCCTCTTTGATATTCACCGAGCGACTAAAAGAGGAATATCGTGCAATAGTGGACTGAGCAGTATCTCGAGGCGTGGTGGGAAAAGTTTGGTGCGCATGTGCAAGACTGTGGTGTTATGTTGCAACACGTAACCTGGAACATTCTACTAGCTCCTATGAGGTTTCAATGGTTCCTATCTATCCCCTCCCCTCCCTTCTCTTCTTTGTTTTGTGTTGACCGTTATGTGTTTACCCCTCTTCACCCCTTTTTTGAGCTATACTGAGAGTATATAATAGTGTAGTTCAAAATGTACGACTACTATTGTCAGGATCATATCCTCGGACACACCTAGGTGTCCTGGATGTTTCAGGAGGGTACTAAATTCCTTTTCGGCTTATTGTTCATGGAAATTCCTTTTTGGCGAGTAATATTAACAATTCGTAAAACTTTATTAATTTGGACTCTTTCAAATTAGCTTTCTTCAACATGAAGCCCCGTAAGGTTTTGTGCGATGTCAAGAGTATTTGTTTACATATCAATGTTGAGAGATTAGATGTCTATCACCCATACGGCAGAGCAATATTAGTATATGGTTGTCAAAGTTAGGACTTGTAACATATTACTCAAATGGCAAAGATAGTTTATTCTTGCTATATTGTTGTCCAAGTTAAGACATGTAGCTTATTGCCCATATGGCAGGGAAAGTTTACCTTAACGTAAGCAATATTAGTATATTGTTGTCAAAGTTAAGACTTGCTTCTTATTGTTCAAATGGCAGAGACAATTTATTTTCGCATAGTATATTGTTGTCCAAGTAAAAGACTTGTAACTTGTTGCCTAAATGGCAGAGAAAGTTCATTCTTGCGCAAATGATGTTACTATATTGTTGTCCAAGTAAAAGACTTGTATTACCTGCAGGGAAATATGGTACGTTCTTATGATCAGGGTCATAGATAAGTATAGCCCATACGACACCCAAAGTTTCATATTGTTGTATTGTTTTCTACCCTTTGGAGCAACCTTATATATCACATTGAATCGTAACCGATCTTGGTTACTAAAAGTTCCCGTAACTCTTGTTTTTTGCCATTGCTTCATACCACACTTCTATTGTTCAATATTTATCTCCAATAAAACGAAAATGTTATTTTTGACATATTTCTTTATATCGGACCTTTATGATACCCTTCTCTTGTACCCGTAATATATATTGAAATAGTTGGGATGTGAGTTTATGGAAGCAAAAAGTGAATAGACCAGTGTCGACCTATTCGCTTTTCGTTACTATCCTATCGGCTCTTCTGCAATTATTGGTTCCTTTTATTTATGGTTAATGTATGTTGTGCGCCAGCCTTATTCTTTTGGTAAGACTAAGGGCGGTGTTACACCTTAAATGCTTAATATTGTATTTTGTAGTGATTATAATTATTAGTAAATGAATAGTTAATTCTGCTTACCTTTGTGACCAAAAATGTTGAAGTTTGAGAGTAAAAATTTACTTTTGAAGACCAAATTCTATTAAAGACTTAAAACAAAAACAAATAGGCTCTGATTCCCGCCAAAACCTAATGTTAAAGTGCAACATGAATATGACTGAGAAATAAATGTAATTTTACTTTTATCAGAGTTATTAAGGGTGGCCCTAGGTACAAGGGTCTCCCCTACAATCTAAGCAGAGCAAAATTTATCCACATTTGAATAAAAATATTCGAGAGCATTGACTTATTTCAAATACTTTGTGATAGCCATCTTGCAGATAGTTCAGGCGTAGTCTTGGCGGAGGAAGAGGGGAAGGGAGAAAGAACGGGCTACAAACAATCTTAACTTGTCGGCCTGACCATATCAGGTGTTGCTTAAAGACTTACTTTAAAAAAACACGCATCATTCTGGTGGTCAGGTTTAAACATCATAAACCTTTGATTTATCCTAGCAGCCAATTACCCAAAACTTGCAAGCAGAATATATATTTATTTATGCTGTTCACATGTTTCATAATGATTATCTAGTAGCAATAAATAAGTAAGAATTATCTTTGTAAATATGTGTTATACTTTTCTGAATATTTGTTTGACAAAGGCCTATTATATATTATAGGGCCTAGGCTATTATATATTATGGATATTAGCCTATCAGTACTTAGAAATGACTTTGGGTTTTTAGGTGGTATTTCCTTAGTAAATTACATTGTGGTCTAAACTTTGTTTTTGTATGTGTAAAATATGTTATAATTTTGACACCATGTATATAAACAATAACAACAGATAATTTAATTTAATTATCCAATAAACATGTAATTAAATATAATGTAAATACAACATTCTATCCATCTACCAAGAATAAAGAGACAAGTTTGAACCTAGGCAACTGCAAAAACCAAACCTAAACTTTTTTGAATCTAGAAACAGGCAAGAACAGAATCTAAGTGACATTGATCAACCTCTAGCCATGCTGCCTTAGTCCAGTCTGTGTTTTACTCTCTTCTACTGAAAAAGTGGACTGATCTATCCTGAAAATTACATAATTATGTGTTTTATTGGGTTTTAAGTATGAGGCCTTGTCCTTCTATCCTCCTTTCAATATTTAATTCAAGGGTAAAGGCAGAAAGAGTGTATTGTATTTGAAATGTTGCATGCTATCACCAGGTCAAAAGGAAAAAGAGGGTACCAACAAGTCACCTGGTACCTCCCCTGCCAAGTCACCAAAGCACGGTGGCACCTCCCTCCTGTCTAACGGCGAGGCCCCTTCAATCCCGGGAGATGGCTTCAACCCGTGTTTGGTCGGCCCACTTGTTGGTTTCAATGAAGAGGAGGCTGGTAAGTGTTTGGCGACCAGTGTGCATACACCATCCCGTATGGTCCATTCAATGCGGTAGCCTAGCTCCTATCAGAATATTATATTTAATAGGGAGGTTGCAAACTTGTTTATTTTATTGTCAGGTTCAATACTTCATTTGTTTTGGGACTTGCTGTTCATTTAGGGCCTGTACCATTCAGTTGTCTCACACACACTCTTGAGAACAAGAGCAGAAGTGTGAAGTCTAGGAGCGGTTTTTGTTAACTTAGAAATAAAAAGTATATAAACACATGTTCAAATAGAACATAGATGTGTGTTGTAGGGGTGTGCAAAGCATAGCTGTGGGTTCTAAGAGGGTGCACAAACATCAAACTATCTTACTGATAACAGGACCTTTCTCTCTGAGGCATCCATCAGAGGCGTGCAGTCTACCGAAGATGGCCTTAAACATTACAACTATCAGTGCAACACAGTATAATTCACAAAGAATTTCATCAAGAAAGGACGTGGGGCCCATAAGTTGTACTTGGCTGGACTTGAAGAAAAGACAATTGAGGTTGAACAGAAGAAACAAGAGCAAGAAGATAAAGAGAAAATCAAAAAATCAAAGGAAAGAGTATCAAGCATATAGGAAAGTTTTGAAAAAGAAATCGCAGGAAACTAAAGAGGCAATACAAAAAGAGAACCTGTTAGAAAAGCAATAATCAGAAGCTTAATAAGTTCAATCTTACAAGTCATTAGTGGCAGAAGCGAATGAAAGAATTAATAATGCAATGAAAGTCAATGATACGAAAGGTTTGCAATTAGCTCAAACTATGCTAGAAGCTCCGGGCAAAAAATGGTAAGAAAGTGACTCTGTTTTTGAGAAAATAAGAAACAAACAAAATCAAATCCATATTTGGATTTTAAATGAAATAACAAAGTAACATAAATACTGTACTAAAGAGAAAATAAATTAAAGGAGGAGGGGGGGAGATAAAAGGAGGATTGCAAGGGGTTGATGATAGTTGAGGATTCCTCATTTCTTCTTTTATAAAATACTTTTTCTTATTTTTGCTACAGGCCAGTAACATAAAAACATTGTTTTAATTAAAATGTTGTTTTGGAACTATGAGGTTTATATAGTGTTTTTAACATGTCCTACTTTTTTTTTATCAAATGGGAAGTCCTACTTTTCCTACTTTTTCATTAACTGTTTCCAGCCTGTTACGAGGTCAGTTTAGTAAAATGCCTTCGTCTTCCTTTATCCTTCTACCTTTCTTCCTCCTTTAATTCCTTCCATTCGTCTCCTCTCGTTTGGAAACTTTCTGTTATTTGCTCCCCCAATCTCTTTCTTGGCCTCCCATGCAGTATTTTACCTACATTCTTTATTTTCTTCGGCATCCTCTCTTTTTCCTTCCTCATTACATGCCCATACCATCTCAGTCTTGCTCCCTCTACAATCTTATGTACTCCCTGTGCCCCTACTCTTTCCCGGAGGACTTCAGTCTTAGTCTTGTTTCTCCTTGTGACAACTAACATTCTCCTTACAAACTTCACTCCAATGGCCTTCACTTTCCTAGTCTCTCTTACAGTCATTGTCCATATTTCTGCAGCATTTGTGACAATGGGTATAAAGTATGCCCTGTACAACACTTTCTTACACTTCAAGGGCACTTCTCTTCTCCATAGCAGGTCTCTAACACACTTATAGCACAACTCTCCCTGTTGTCCTATTCTCATTACATCCTCTACTTCCACCTTTCTTCTCAATCATGCTTACAAGTTATTTTATGTTCTCTTCTTTTCTCAGCTCTACTCCATCCAACTTTACAGCTTTACTAGGCCTCACCCTCTTCCTTGTCATTACCATCACTTCACACTTTGCCAGGCTAAATTTCACTCCTCATGCTTTCACTTCCTCATTCCTTTCCTGCAGCTGTTCCTGTACTTTCTCTTCCTTCTACCCCCATACCACCAAGTAATCAGTAAACAACATGGCTTTCATTCTCTGCTCCCCGAGTTTTCCTGCCATTTTGTTCATGACCATTTCCCTTACCAGTAGTGGTGAGAGGGCACTTCCATGCCTCACACAATTTTTTATTTGGAACCACTCCGTCCTCTCACTTTCCATTTTAACACAACTCTTGTTATACTCATGCATGCTTTTCACTCTTATTACAACACCTCTTTACATTTTGGCCTCCCCATTGCTTTCCAAACTTTATTTATATCCACGCTATCATATGCCTTCTCCACAACCATAAATACCATTACCAAGTCTTTCCCATATTCATACCTTCTTTCCATCAGCTGTCATATGGCAAAGATTAAATATATTGTAGACCTCTGTTCCCTAAATCCATGCTGTTCCTCTCTCCACCTTCCTTTCCTTTTATTTCTTATTATCTTTTCCAGTATCTTCTCATATATTTTTGTAAAATGTCACAGCGTTATACCACTATAATCTGTATACTGTCTCCTGTCTTGAAAATAGGTATTATAACTACATTTTTCCAGTTTCACAACAAAGAATTTGTCTTAATCTATCTCTGGTTGATATACATGTCATTTAATCAGGAGCTGGTGTTAAAGTACTGTTTAGTATTTGTTATTAAAAAAGATTGTATCTTGAAATAGGTTTTATTTAGTTTAGATATTTCATGTAGGCAATGTTCTTAATTCATCCTAGGTTTATTCTTCAAAATGTTTCAAAGATGTGAAGTTTATTGTGGATGATGAAGCAAAGAAGATTTTACCTTCAACTTCAACATTTCGAAGCTTTGAACCTGTTGCGTCAAGGTGATAAGAGTGTTTTTGATTTCACCGTTAGGGGAAGAAGTGGCAGCTGTGTCTGTGTGTGAGAGCTAGCCAGAACTCTTGGTCAAGCAGTGGACCGGGACGGTCAGATGGGGTAGCATAATACAAAATAAAGTAGTGTACAGTTTACTAATAAACCAACAAAACACAAGGTCCTCCAAACCGAGATTAACTAGTGTAAACAGCCATTTTAAGTGCATCACAAAAGTGAGCAAAGTGAAAGGCAATCAAATATGTGCAACAATCAAAACATGCAAGTACAACAAAATCAAGTTTAGATTTATTAAAAACAATTTCAGTGAGTGCATTCATATTTCCTTCCATATAACTTTCCACTAATCAACATTGATTTCAAATCCAATTTCCATATAATTGACAAGTGAATTATTCATTATTTACCTTTGGTGCCTTTCCTAAGAAGCCAAAAATATATGTTTAAATAGTAATTTAATATCAGTGTATGAATCATAGATGAAGAAATAAAAAAAAACTAACTTTAAAAAGAGGCCAAATAAAGGCACAAGTCACTAGATTTAAAACATATTTTGATAATTTTGATCACAATCAATCAATAATTTAATTGAAATCAAGATTATCAAAACTAGAACAATTCTGGATAAATTTTGAAAATGTACAATTACAAATTGAATCACTTGACAATTCATTAGTATATACACATGAACGGGAGACATTTGAAAACACATATTTCGATCTCGCAGCTTCAGTAGACATATATTCAAGATCATGCAGCTGGCTTGTCAAACTACTACGGTAGTCACACATACACAAACCGCACACAAAGAAGCTTAGATTACCGGTAATTAATTTACCAACATTTCAAGGAAATTAAAGCGAATTGTTGGGTTTTTAGGACACATTTCAATCACTTATCAATACCAATAGTGAGTTAAAGAACATACAGAAACTTCACTATTTTAGAGTGTGGGTAAAAGGTGATGCAGCGATAGTCATTCAATCTTTATAAAGTTCAGCCAACAACTATGATATAGCTAGTACTCTAATGAAAGAGAGATATGAAAATAAGAGAGGTATTGTGGGAAACATGTGCAGGCTTTGTTTGAGCAGAGTATTGTTATCATCAGCGTTGATTGACGTGATAGATGTCAATGGAGACCCACATGTTTGCAGAGTTATACTAGATTCAAGTTCTTTATCAAATTGTATCACAGAAGAGCTTGTACAAAGGCTTGGTTAATGAAGGATTAAGGGTTTCTCTTCAATATCAGGCATCGCACAGTCAACAACTAGAGCATCTTACATCGTTACCAATGCAAAATAAATTCTAGATTTAATGCATACTCGGCTAATTTAGATTTTCTACTGTTGCATACAATCACACCAGATTTACCTCAAACTCAAATACACTTATATTAGCTTCATGAATGAGTACGAAATTCTAAATCACATGCAACCAGTCTCAACCCAGGAAACTGACTCTTCTTCTGGAAGGGAGTATTTCTTATCACATCACGTGGTAATAAACGAGAGTAGAAGCCCTACGAAACTCTGTGTGGTATTTGATGCATCCGCAAGATCTTCAACAAGAGTTTCTATTAATGACACACTTATGGTTGGGCCAACAGTACAAGACCTATTCTCAATAGTGACCAGATTCAGATTACACAGATTTGTCATGACTGCTGACATTACAAAGATGTATCAGAAAATACAGGTGGATCCAGCAGATACTCATCTGCAAAGAATCCTTTGGCGAGATAGCCCTGGGAAACTTATCCAGATATTCTGGCTTACAACAGTAACTTGTGGTACTGCTTCAGCACCCTTTCTAGCGACAAGATGTCTTCAACAACTTGCTTCTGATGAACAATTTGAATTAGCGGCCTCCCGAGTAGTAATGAGAGACTTTTATGTAGATGATGTAATGACAGCTGCAAACTCCATTTCTGAAGCACGGGCACTTTGAGAGCAACTCACAGACATGCTTCAATGAGGAGGATTTTAATAGTGTTCAAACACTTTAGAGATAGTAGCTGATCTTGACATGGAAATGAAAGCAATTCATCACGGGATCCATAAGGATGATGTAAGGTACATCCAAACACTAGGTCTCTTCTGGAATCCTACTTTAGATTATTTTCATTATCCAATACGACAAGACAACATTGTGTACAAGGGTTCACAACCCACTGTACTTTCAGATATAGCACACACCTTCGACCCACTAGGACTTATTGAGCCAGTAGTACACAAGGCAAAGGTTTTCATGTAACAATTGTGGCAACTCAAGAAAGGATGGGATGAACCCTTACCCACAACTCATCTCACAGAATGGAATACATACAAGGGGAGTTAATCCACCTTAATCAGCTTCATGTACCTTGAAGAGTCATATCAGGAGATCAGTAAGTTTATGTTCAAATTCATGGATTCTGCGATGCTTCAGAGGTCACATGTTGCAGCACTCAAGAAGGTGAAACTTCTCATACTTGAACTCTGTGCAGCATTGTTATTGGCACAGCTAGTGCACAAGATGTTTGCTTATCCTAATTACAACTTCAGCAAATGCATTTTAAGGTCTGACTCAACCATAGTTTTAGAATGGTTGAATGCACCTTCCACCCAATGGAAAACATTTGTAGCTAACTGAGTAGCAGAGATTCAAGAGTTAACAAAGATGTATAAATGGTCACATGTACATTCTCAAATCATCCCTTCTGATTATATTTCCAGGGGCATGACACCCAAACAAATACTTGATGCAGAATTATAATGGCAAGGACCACCTTGGCTAGTAAATGAACAGGATTCTTCACCAGCGTTTGAACCAGAAGACTTAGTCAACTTACCAGAAAGCCGTAAATGGACAGTTACATTGGTAGCCACCGAGCATCAAACCTTGATTGACAAGTAGTGAAACACTAAACTGACCCAATTTAACACGTCGAATAGTTCATAATTGTATCAACTGTTCCAAGGCTAACCCTAAGTCCACGTTTCAACTCATGGGTGAGCTACCACAGCATAGATTACAACCCACGTGGCCATTCTTACACACTGGAGTTGATTATTGTGGTCCAGTATATTCGACGTAGCCGCCGACGTGGAAATACCACAGTAAAAACCTACATAGCAGTCTGATTCACAACAAAGGCAGTGCATGTAGAATAAGTAAGCAATCTGACCACAGAAAGTTTCCTGGGGGCCTTAAAACGGTTTATGGCTCGCCGGTATTAATGTTCTCATATCCATTGAGACAATGCAACATACTTTGTAGGCGCCAGTTGTGAACTTCAAGAACTTCACAATCTTTTTACATCTGAGATTCATCAACAGAAGGTAACAAATTGGTTGACAAGCGACAAGATTGAGCTGCATTTTACTCCCCCACGATCTCATTTTGGAGGAGACTGGGAAGCCACAGTTAAATCCGTTAAGTATCATCTCAAACGCATTGTGGGAATTGCTTAATTAATATATGAAAAGATGTACACTTGTCTAACAGTAATAGAGGCCTGTCTTAATTCCTATGTCCTTTGATCCCAATGACCTGTCTCCCTTAACACCGGGACATTTCCAAAACGAGGATGCACTCACCACCACGGTGGAGCAATTCTTAAAACAATAAACATTACTAGACTCTTTAGAGGGCAGCGAGTGCAACAGATAATGCAGCACTTCTGGACTCGATGGTCCAGGGAATATCTCACCCAGCTCCAGCAACGGGTCAAATGGACAAAGGAGCAATCTAGCTTGAAGAAGGGGATATGGTTCTCGTCCGAGATGACAACTTGCCCTCCCTCCCCCCTCAAATGGAATGTAGCTCGCATCATCGAACTTCATCCTGGAAGCGACGGATTTGTGTGACGGGTTGGTACGTGTTGCCACCATCAAAAAGAGCCGTTGAAAGACTGTGTCTACTCCCAATGGAAAGTAACACACATTCATAATAGAAAAAACGAAAACTTTCCTATTGTTCTTGTTCAGAACTATTTGTAGACTTCATATATTCAGAGTTATTTATATGTGTATTATTCATTGTATTTGTATGTGATTGTTAACGTTTATTGGCATGTGTATTACTTTTAGCTTGTCTATAGATTGTTTCGTCAAGCATATACAGTTAACTTTTGAAAGTACTTTCCTTCAAGGTGAGTGGCATGTTATTATTATTATTATTATTATTATTATTATTAGCACCGCGTCTTACTACCCGTTCGGGTTATACGCACTTACGCTAATGTGTAATGGTAGGGTGATTGTGAGATGAAATGGAGGACCTACAGTTTAACGTGGAATCCGAACCACGGTGGAGGCCTGGCATTCCTCACATTCACAAGATGTCTTGTCAGAGGTGAAGGAAGGGTTTGGTAATCAGATAAATCTTTGCCGGGACCGAGGATTGAACCCCGGCCGCCAGCATAGAATACTGACACCTTACCCCTAGACCACCAGGTCACCTGAGTGGCATGTTACCTCCTAGGTGATGAAAAGAGCTTGGATTTTGATGACCTTAAAATTGTCAAAACATTACCTTTAAAATGACACTAAAAACTCTAAATAATGACTTTAAATTTGCAAAAAAATTTATCTAAAAAATTTGATTGAAATTCTATAATATGATGTATTTATTATAAAAGTTAGGATTTACACAATACACATAAGCAAAAATATCTCTCCTGGTCTGTCCATTTCCAGTTTTTCCTCAGTGTGGACTCGTCTGGAATAGAATGACCCGTATACAGTCCCAGGAAATTCTTTAGTTTAACATTGCTCAGTTTCCACAGAAGAATGTTCGCAGATACCAGAACATCACACAAATATTTATAACATGATGACGATTTTTCTTGATTCATGAATGCATTTAGTGCAGGTAATAATTGATAGGTTTTCTTTTTATCGATATTCTGGATACAACAGACATGCTTGTTGCGACCGATATACTGTTGAATGGTTAAATCTTTCATCTGATGCCAGCCACTTTCACTTCACATATTTTGCAGAAAAGTATTTCACTCTGTGGAAAAAATATCCTCTCTGAATCCAGTAATAATTTGCCTCAAATGACTCACTTTAGATGTTTTGGTTTAAGGTATTCTAAATACACATAAAATTATTGAAAACAAATAAATATTATGTGCACTTTATAAATGAAAACTATGCATTTAAAATCTTTTGAGAGCTAAAATCATGTGTTCTACTTAACATTGGAATACAAATACCCGCTTTAAAAGTGATAGCTTCCCCTCCTCCTGCAGCCCTTTCCAGACATGGTATTGTGAGTGACTCACCAGGAGTGTAAAGACGATACAAAGTTCATTTTAACTCTAAAAATGCTCTCCTCTCCCTGCAACTCTTTCCAACTTAGGTGTAGTGAAGGTCTCACCAGGAATGTGGATTCATTTAGATTCATACACTATCTTCTCCAGTCAACAAGTGTGTGGTAAAATATCTGATGTTTGAATATTCATGTTTTATCAAAGCACCGATTATTCATTTACATATAACCTTATTGAATTCATTTTCAAATAATTTTAAACTTTCTTTCCAAAAAAAATGCTTAAAAATGACTTATTAAACGAAAAAAAACCAAGAAAAATGACCTAAGGGTCTAAAATAGCAAAAAATGACCAAAAAACGACCTATAAAATACACATTTCTACAATCAGGGACTCATGAACAGCGTTTATGTACAAATGAGCATTGTCTCTAATGGAAAACCCCCCCAAAAAACCCATCAAAATCCGGGCTGTGGTGATGAGTGTTTTTGATGTCACCGCTAGGGGAAGAAGGGGCAGCTGTGTCTGTGTGTGAGAGCTAGTCAGAACTCTTGGTTGAGCAGTTGACCGGGACGGTCAGATGGGGTAGCATAATACATCATAAAGTAGTGTACAGTTCACTAATAAACCAACAAAATACAGAACCCATGAAGTTCTTTGAGTGTAAAACTAACCTACACAAATAACACCTAAATAAAATGGCTGACAATGACCTTCTTTGTGTTCTGTTAGCAGGCAATGACGACGAAGATCTGCCAGCCTCCTCTCGGCTCTCTAAGAACCTTGTGGAAGTACTCACAGACAAGGGGGCCCTCAGTTACTACAGACAGTACCTGGATGCTTGTGAGGCAGCCAGCCTTGTCAGGTTCTGGTTGGATGTCGAGTGCTTCCGATCAGCTGTGCTCGACACTCCTACCCGCGTCTCGCTCACGTATGAGCAGCTGGAAGGCATGACACCTCACTGCAAGTCAACAAAAGAAACTGCTGACAAACTAATAAGTCCAGATACTCCTCTCAAACCGCCAATACAGCAGGAGGAATCAATTTTAGAACCTTGTAGTAAATTACTTAGCTCTCATAGTCATGAGAGTAACAGTGGTGATTTTAAAAGACAAGTGTCCCCTCCTCTGTTATCAAATAATAGTGTAGTTTCTCAAGATACCTGTGAACCTTCTCAATCCATGGTGCCCATCTGTGATCACAAAGTCGATTCGGACATAAGACCGGCACCTCAAGACTTAAATTCCAGATCTGTTAATTTATGCGAATGTGGAAGATATATTTTAAATAGTGATTCTGAAGCTGTTATTTCTATATCTAATTGTAAACATATTCTAAATAATATCTCTATGGAAATGGGGGATCAGGTCGTCAGTGATTTTGCCTCTGCTGGCAGTAGGTCAGAAGCTGACATTTCTAGGGATGGACCACTAGATGGAAGATCGTCAGACACATCACCCAAGTCACCATGCCAATGTTACGATGTTGCACAGTCCTCGGTAAATGACGCAGTCAGAATATACCGAACGTATATAGGACACAGCGCTACACATCCCATCCCGCTGTCTGAAGAAGTGAAAACACGTGTCGCTGCTAACATTTGTGTACAAGATAATCAACTAGACCCTGAATGTTTTACTGAGGCTCAGAATATCATCTATCAGATCATGGACAAAGAGTATGTACCATTAGTTGTGGATGAAAATAAATTAATTCCTGCTATAACATTGCCCAGCACAAGGTTGTTTGGTTACAACATTATTAACAGTCTGTTACCCCCTTTTCTTAAAACAACGTTGGCTGCGACTGGCTACAACTTTGTTTTTTAATCATTTGAATCGTCTGCCAAATTGTGTGTCGAGTTTTAATTGTTCTCTAATTGACTGATTCTTGTCCGTGCAATGTATGGTCAATCATGCTAGCCACAACAGGCATTCCGGCTCACCACGACCTCTACACTACCTGTTTCGTGCTTGCTCGATACAATGAGTCATGTAGGCCACATCACAACCCCCCTCCCCATACTTGCTGAGCGTGGAGTTGTACATATAAAAATACCTACTGAGCCATTGGGACTGCTACTTTAAAGTACTGGTAGAATAAAGAAAGCAGCACCTATGAGATAGTAAAATGCCTTACCACCATTTTGACCCGAACTGAACACAGATATTTAGGGTTAAATTGATCTATTTTAAACATAAACTTACCTTCTCTTGAGTTCAGGCTTGTGCGGATTTTGTGTTTATCTTTCTTTATGCGTGTTTATATTTTTATGGTTTTATAATTTCACTATAGTGGTTTTGTTTGTTCAAAATGGCATTTAAATGTTCATGTAATTCATCTACAACTCCATTTGCAAAAAAAAAGCAGACAATATATTAAATAAGCTGGGAAAATTGACATGTTTGGGGGGGCTTGAAAGCCTACCCCTAGACTCGACATTGTTTTCTATGGGAAAATGTAACTTCAAAATGTTTTCTGTAAAGTTGTGTTTTTCAGGAACATACATCAATGCTATAGCAGGATTTATTGTATTATTTTTCTCCACCAAGAAAAAAAGTCAACTTATAAATTTACATACAAGGTGATTCATAATTGTATACAATGAAGTGGTGGGGTAGAATTTACAATAAAAAGTAACAAAAAGTCTCATAATATATTGCCGGTGCCGCTTCTTTATCGAGATATGGCAACAGTTCAGGGTAGCATTGTGCAACTGTCCTTTGGCGTTCCAGAGAAATGGAACCTCATACTTAATTACTTGATGTAATTGAAAGTGGCGAGTAAGATGAAGGACCAATACACAAACGACTGAACTGACATGATTCTGATTTACGACGAGGAGGGACAGAATTCTGGTGCCACTGCTCGCACATATGCTGCACGTTTTCCTGTCCAACGACACTCAAATTCAAGGACATTTGTGGCAGTGAATTGTTGCCTGAGGAAAACCTGTCACTTTGCACCTGTGATGGTCACTGCTGTTAGGCTGCGACATCGCAGCACTATTGCAGTGGAAGAGACAGTTCTGCATTCTATAGAATGCTCACCGAATTCAAGTATACAGCGATTAGCGAAATGTCATCACCTGTCACAGATGTCTGATTGGAGAACATTACATGACCATTTACTGTGCCCTTCCATTTGCAACATGTGCAGTAGTTGAATCCAGCTTTCCAATTGTAACGCCTCAGGACATTCTGCGAGTGGTTGCTGCACCACCGTGCCACAGGTCCATAATTCCTCAGCAGAATACTGGCAATGGATGATGCAACATTTACCAAAAATAGCAGTCAATCTCTGCAACCAGCACATTTGGGCCGACAAAAGTCCAAATGCTGTCCTAGAGGTCCATTCGCAATATTATTTCTCCATCAACTCTTGGGTAGAAGTGGGTGATATTATACTGTTATCATATTAAATTCCTGCATGACTATGAGGTGAAAACTACTTAAACTTTCTGCAGACCGTTCTCCCAACTACTGAAGGATGTTCCTCTGGCAACACAACTGAACATGTGGATGCTTCAGGGTGAAGCCCCTTGCACATTACGACCATGCCATTTGGATTAATACTATCCCAGGTGATTGATTGGACCACGGTGTCTACCGTCCGAGAAAATCAGGGAAAGCAGGAATTTGGTAAATTACAATAAAAATCCACCAAAAATTTACAAAATTCTCGCTTTCCCCGATTTTCTCGGACGGTAGACACCCTGGTCCAATTAATCACCTGGGATAGTATTAATCCAAATGGCATGGTCGTAATGTGCAAGGGGCTTCACCCTGAAGCATCCACATGTTCAGTTGTGTTGCCAGAGGAACATCCTTCAGTAGTTGGGAGAACGGTCTGCAGAAAGTTTAAGTAGTTTTCACCTCAGTCATGCAGGATTTTTTTGTTTGTAGCAGTGTAATATATTTTTAATTCCTAATAAACAATGTTAATACAAATTTAGAAAACATTTAACTTAAATTTTAAAACTTAATATTATTCATAAAAAAGTTTAATAGAAAAACAAGGGGGATTGGGGGAGAGGTGATTTAGAAGGATGTGACATACATTTTAGTCGGGAATTTTAGTAAATGATCAGGGGAAATCAGGGAAAAAATCGAGGATTTCATTGGTCAAGTTGAGTAGACACCATGGATTAGAAGCAATGGACCTGTTGCATGGCCACGCAATCTCCCAAATCTCTCACCTTGTGACTTCTGGTTGTGGGGCCACATGAAGGAACTATGGGTGTACTCCCAACGGCACAACATCTGTGGACTGCAATTGTGGCTGCTGGAAATACAATCTAGGATATACTGCATATTTTCCAATGAACATGTCAGCTATGGTGCAGGAGGGTTGAAATGAGTTGTGAATGCAATGAACACTTTGAACATCTCCTATGAACGTGCAATGTTCTACTACCCAGGTCAATAAAAAAACTATACGACATAATTATTGTCTCTCTCTGTCACTCTTTCAATAACAAAGCAGTCCTGGTATTATGTTGTTGTTATACTTTAAGTTTCTCTTTCACTGTAGATTCCACTGCACCATTTTATTGTATCAAATTACGAATCACCTTGTATTACTGTAGCCATTATTTTACATTTTCAAAATATCATGGCTAGTTAAATTTGTATCTAAGAAAAATGTCACCTTTTGAAGATGTTGTTTATTGTAAAAGTAGTTGTATGGCTGAACTTTGGTTCCAGATACATAAATGACTTTCTTCGGAGCGAGTTCCACTGTAAACATCAGATAGATGTTCTTACGAGCAGCAAAGTGACCCTATTTGACATTTTGTACAATGACACTGCTCTCTTCTACTTCATGGAGGTACTGTGCGAGTCCTGATCCATACAATGATTGTATTCTTTAGTATGGTTGATTAAATCCAACATAAGGCTTCACTTAAGAAACAAAGGGAACTATTAGTTTTATGGGAAGCGGTGTTTAAAGCCTTAGGCCCAATCTTACAATGTCACGTTAAAGTCCTCGTAACTTAACCGTTTGTAAAGTCTAATCGTTGGTTAAACTTAGCGTTGCGTTTTACAATACTATTTTTATGTGCACGTTAAATTACGGATAGGTGCCTTCCATTAGTTCTTAGCGTTAACTTTCTCGGAGCGCTAGATTTGTGTCAAAGCTTTTGATTGGCCTAACTTGACCATAGAGAATATAACCAAGTCATTACAACGTCTATGAAACTGTTATGAAAAAATCAATCAAAACGAGTTCAATTCATCAAGTTTGTTGAGGTTATCTGCTATATTTTATCGTATTTATTTTCCTGCTAAAATGTCTGTTGAGAATCATAAACGCGAACGAAGTGTAAATTTTAGCAAAGAAGAGGAAATGTTGCTGATTGAATTAATTAATCAAAGTCGTCATAATCATACAATAAATCAGCCATTTCATAATATAAATAAAAGTAACCTCACTTTAATAATAACAACAATCGCCTTGAAAACAATATGGCGGAGTGTTTAACGTTGTTAATGTGGACGTTATGTTTGCTAACCGGAAGGTAGACCTCGCGTTAACTTTACGAGCACATTTACGTGAACATTAGCGCTAACCAAACATTGTAAAATCTAAAGTAGTGGTCGTTATCGCTTAACCTCATGTTAAGCCCTAACGAATAGAATAACATGACATTGTAAAATTGGGCCTTAATTACCTTTTTATACCTGTTTTGGTGGTCGCATGGTCTAAGGCATCACTCTCGTGTTAGGCTAAACTGTTGATGGCAGTGAGATTGTGGTTAAAATCCCGGTTGGATGTATCATGTACTGAGGGTGTTTTCCCAAATTGGTTTTCCACTCTGCTTCCTTACAAATGTGAGTACACTTCCTCTAAATTCAACCTTTCTCATTCCTAACACATTAAATTCATTAGTACATATGTGTATAACCCGAATGAGTAGTATGATGCAGTGACAACTAAAATATTTTCAATGTGTTAAATGTGAATTCACTCAACCAGGATTCAAACCATGACATCTTGGTCCAGGATAGCTGGCTCTGAGATAATTCTGGTAAGCTTGCAAGTACACTCTGTATTGTTTTTTATAAACTGACCCAGTTTCATTTGACCTTAAATCTTCTGGTAGTGGCGAGTAGCGAAGTCTGTCTAGCAAAGTTTGAATTAAAGAGCAGTTCTCTATTAATTTCTCAGTGCGTGGCAATCTGGACGGAAATTAATGGAACTAAAGCTTTTAATAATCTTTCTAAATAATTAAATATCTTTTTACTTATATTTTTTAATGTATTCAATTTTACCGTTTTTTTCCTTCTTATATTTGGTTTCAAAATATTAACCATAATGCCATTGGTCTTTTTTATCTTGCGTTCTTGTCTCTGATTGGCCCTGCCTGACACATGACTTCCTGTTCGGGCAGATGATGCCTTTGACTCTTTCACTCTCTTTTTGGATCTTATTGACATGAGACACTACATTTGGTTTTTCTCTTATTTTCCTTTTTGTGGGTTGATTTAAATTTAGCATGTAGTCGTTTTATTTTTTCTATTTTTGATATAATGAGGTAAATATATGTGTAGTTTTTTCCCCTAATTATACTTTTTTAGATTTATTATTTTATATCTCATTTTGTAACCTTTATGTTACGCTAACCATTGTCGACCATGGGACCTGGTTTTTGTTTGCTATTTTGTATTGGTCGTGATCCTATATACCACGTGTTCTAAATTATAATTATAAAGGGGATTAGGCGTTATTGTTGAAGGCTATTTTTTTATCATTATTAATTTTGTTTTTGTTCTCTTGTCTTTTACAAGAGAAATATTCTTTTGTTAAATGATGTATAATTAATTACAAATCAGTAAAGTTGTGGTGAATCTAAACCTTTTCTTCCTTTCTTTAAATTAATAGTTAAATGTTTTGTTTTCTTTTGTAACTAATAAATTCTAAAGTTTTCATTTTGTAACCCGATTATGATTTAAAGATCCCTTTGGGAAACCACGTCTTTAGTGCAAGCCTCCAAATTAGTATTGTGTGCTATCTTTCAGTCTTGGCAAAGTCTCCCACTATGGTTTGAGCTAGGAGAATATCTATAGTATAGGTAATTTTATGCCTTTTAAATTACTTTTCTAAATATGCAGTGTTTTTGTTAAAAAGGGAAGTTGGGTTAGGAGTGTACATAAATACAAATATATCCACTAAGGACAATAAGTCGTTACTGGTTTCCTTTATAGTTTTTTTTATCTACGAAACATGAACTTACCTTTTAAACGATCCGATAACCTAAGATCAATATTTTTCAATGGAGAGGAAAACAGTACAACTCCAACTTAAAACTGTTTGCTCGTCATCAAGTGCTAACGAAATTCATGACTGGCTTACACATTTAATTTCAAGGTCTTGATAAATATTCTGACACAAATTTTAATAACTTCTAGCCTAAACTATTAAAAATGACAGGAATTGAACTTGGGAACTTTTGCATTATTCACAAATTCTTTACTACCGAACTGTACTGGATTTACATCTCACAAACCTACACACGATCGTTGTCCGCAGGATCTGCCTTGACAACACCTGGTGAAAAGTAGCCCTGAATACACATGTCCATCAGACTCGCTCTTAAACTTTGCAAGTATGGGAGAAATCCTGGTGAGCTCAGCGACTTGCTAAATCAAGGGCCCTGCGTTTGTTTCCCATGTCTGGGCGTCATTTTTCAAATTTACGAATACTATACGTGATATGGTCATATCCGCGACTAAAATATAATTTCAATCTCCCAAGATTTGTTATTAGTGTACAATCAATTGTACAAACATTGGCTTTCTTCCATTTCAGACACGCTACCGGAGGAGATAAGGTGTCAGGCTTATAACCACTGCTACCAACCAAATATAGATCACACTTGTCTGTCTCTTGTTGCAGTTCATAGAACAGGAAGGCCACCATAGTCTGCTGGAGTTCTGGCTTGCTGCAGTCAACTTCAGGCAACAGTTGCTCAATAAGGTGGACAACTACGACCCCATGGAGGCACAGAATGATGCCATGATACTTTATGACAAGTAGGTTCCCCCCTTCCTCCTCGTATTATTACTATTATTACATTAAATTTAAATGATACTTTTTTCTTATGTTTAACTTCTCACACTCATTCCTATAGAGTTTTTATTTTCCTTTGAGGTATTTTTATGACTGAGGATACAACATTATGTGTATTTTTATTTTGCTCTAAGGAAAACATTTTTCAAAATTCTATTGAATTGTTTGCTTGCTATTGCTTATTTAAAGAGGATTACATTTTATAGTGATTTATGATAACCTTTTTAACTTGGAATATCCAATTTTCAAAAATTGGGTTGTTTTGCAAAACATTATCTCATGTTGGCCTTTGTTGGTTATTTATTTCTTTGCTAATAGGTAACTAGAATAATTTTTCTGAAGAAAATAGATTCCTAAATAAGTAAATTATTTACTGTGGTCATATTTTAGTAGAGATGGGTACAGTGAATCCTTGAATCCTGAAGTATGTACGAGATTTGAGGATTTGAACAAATTCCAAATTTAAAAAAATAATCATTATTTGGTAAACTTTTTTACTTACTTTTGTACCATACCTTTTTTTAAAAGAAAGGATGTCAAAGAAAATTATGCAAATGAAGTATGTGGGAAAAAGACCACAAAGGAGGCCAAGAAGGAGATGACAGGCGCAGATAACAGAAAGTGTACAATTAAGAGGAGAAGAATGAAAGAAATGAAAGGAGGAAGCGCAATAGAAGGATAGATGAAAATGGAGGCATTTTAATAAACTGACCCAGCTACAGGCTGTAAACAGTTAATGATGATTTTTTATCTTTACCTCTATGGGAATTAAATTTTAGCTGTTATGAGGATAAACACTAGGAATCAAACTATCAAGGAGAAGGAATGGTAGAATGAATATGAGATAGTAGAGGAAGCAAGACCGAGATTGTATGGACATATAATGAGGATGGAAAAGGAAAGAATACCAAAGAGAACAATGGAGATTATGTATGTAGGAAAAAGACCGCAAGGGAGATCGAGAAAGAGATTGGAGGAGTAGATAACAGAAAGTGTGTGAAATCAAAAATAGGAAGAGGGATGGTGGAAGGATAGAGGAAGATGGAGGCATTTTATTTGACACAGGCTGGAAACGATGGTGGTGGGGGTCTATTTCTTTTTATTAGCTGTTATGTTGTTATCTAGTTCAGGGAAGGGAAAGTGGGGAACCTCCGTCAGTGTTCATGACCAGGATTTGAACCCCGGTTTCACTCTCCTGAGAAATCCAGTCCAACACACAAGAGTGACACGTTAGACCATTCAACCACCGATGTATGTAACTCATGAACAAACTGTTATTTCAAGAGAGGCATATTAAAACCAATGAAGAGAAGTTAACCTCTTATAGTAGCTGAGTTTCTAGAGTTTTTGGAGGCAAGATGACAGTTTGTATCCAAGAAAAAATTAATTCGCTCAGTCTTTATTTACTGTTATTTATCAAGTTTTGTCATTAGTGTGTTTTTGTGTTGTCAGGTTCTTCTCCTTGCAGGCGACGAGTCCCCTGGGGTTTAACGACAGGGTGAGAATCGAGATGGAACATAACATTTGTCGAGAAGAAGGTCCATTGCCCGACTGCTTTCAAAAACCGGTCAAGATAGTGTCAAAAGTTCTCGAGAAGGTACACTATATTTGTTAGATGCTAAATTACAATCCAAATTTGTTTAATTTTCTTTTTTTTTAAAACTCTATTTTAATTATATATTATCCTTGTCTGGTTATTCAAATTTAACAAATAGTTATGAATAAATGTATGATTATTACTAAGAATATTAAAAAGAAGTCAAGTAAACACTTTAGTATGCTTATGTCCAACTTGTTTCTTCAATACCCTACACTGTAATTGCTATCAAAATAATCAATCTTAAATTTGGGTCGAATCTGCTACTGTACGAATCCTAATTCAAATCTTGGAAACAATTATGAACCTTAAAGAAAATACAAACATAATGGAATAATAGTAAATACAAATAGTAACTAAATGTTATAACAATTTCTTACAATCCAGTCATTATAACATTCATACATTCAGTTAAGTATCTGACACCTTAGCTCAGTTGGTAGCGTGTCTCTCTATTTAGCTAAGGGTCCCAGGTTCGATTCCCGGCATGGCAGAATAATTTATCATTGGTGAAATGTGCATATTTACCCTTTCACCGTGATGAATTAATGGCCGGGGACTGGATGTTGTGTCACTCCTAGTCTTAAGTTGGATTATAAGGCATATGAAGTTATGACAGGCCTAGCAAGCTGGGAGTGGAAAATATATGGCTTGAATAAACAACTTACCCACAGGCTGAAAACAGTAATGGACATAAAAAAATCATTTACCAGTAAGTGTTAAATTAGTTGTCAGGGGCCTGGTTGTTGAGTTTGTCCTATAATTATGTAAATCCTAGACCACCATTGAGAACTATTAAGAGGTTTAAAACAAATTTTAATTGAAAATAACTTTTTTTATGGATTCGAGTCTCGAATCTACAAATCCTCAATGATATGAGTGCCCCATTTCTTATGTCAATATCATGATTTTCATTTTCTTGATTCTCAACTCCCAGTAAATAAAAGTTCCAGCATAAAAACGAAACAGAACGAAACAGTAAAATTTGTAATTGGGTAATTTTTCCTTGTGTCCAAAATTAGTTTTCACTTTAGTACAAGAAAATTGTAAACATACTCGACATAACCTTTGTATTCTAATGGTCTTGCATGGATCAAGCATGGCTATTTTATAAAGTTTTTTAATGTCTACACTTATTATGTATCTTTCATTTACACTACTATACGATATCTAAATAAATAACGCATTTAATGTGAGGTTAAAAGTATGGAAAAAGTATTTTAATTGTAAATGTTGAAGTATAGAAATTAAAAATGGTGGTTAACGGCTAAGAATCAAAATTGGGGAAATAACAAATTAGGACAAAATCATCAGGAACTGTTTCCAGCCTCAATCGTCTGTCCTTCCACCATTCTTACTCCTTTAATGGCTTCCATTCTTCTCCTCTCGCTTGAACACTTTCTGTTATCTGCTCCTCCCACCTCTTTCTTGGTCTCCTTTGCTGTATTTTTACTACATACTTTATTTCCATAATTCTATTTGGTATTCTTTCTTTTTCCATTCTCGTTACATGCCCATAACATCTCAGTCTTGTTTGCTCTATTATTTCATATACGCCCACTCTTTCTCAGACAACGTCATTCTTAATCCTGTCTCGCCTTGTGACGGATAACATGCTCTCCACGGCCTCCACTTTCCTAGCCTTTACTACATTCAATATCCATGTTTCTGCTGTATATGTGACAATGTGTACAAAGTATACCCTATACAGCACTTCCTTACACTTCAAGGTTACTTCTCTTCTCCATAGCAGGTCTCTTACAACTCTCCCAGTTACCCTCTTCTTATTACATCCTCTCTACTCCCACCCTTTATCTCACTCATGCTTTCAAGATATTTCACAATCTGTACTTTTCTTAGCTCTACTCCATCCAACTTTATAGCTTTACTAAGCCTTATCCTCTTCCTTGTTATTACCATCACTTCACTCTTTGCCAGGCTGAATTTCACTCCACTCTCTTTCACTTCCTCGTTCCATTCCTGTAGCTGTTCCTATAATTCCTCTTCCCTCTTCCCCCATACCATCAAGTCATCACCAAACATCATGGCTTTCATTCTTTCCTCCCCGAGTTTTTCTGCCACTCTATTCATGACTATTTCCATTGCCATTACAAATAGTAGTGCTTCCCTCCATTTTTTATTTTGAATGACTTCCATCTGCCCCTTTTTCGTCTTAACACAACTCATGTTATCCGCATTCAAACTCTTCACTCTCATTTCACATTATATGTGTGAGCCATCATTTCACAAAATGTTCTTTATTTGTAGAATCGTTTGTAGACGCTCTGTTAAGATTTAAATTGTGGCCACGTAATGTTTGTTTCAGAACTTCCTTCAACCATTCCTTACCTCCCAGCTGTACTTCAGGTACCTGAGTGAGCTCATCAACACGATTCAGGCCAACCCTCCGTTACTTACAAGACACAGGAGAACAGGTGGGATTATTTCACTTGTACTAGACTCGCTATTGTTCAAATAAAAACCCCACATGTTACATGTTCCTGTCATTCTTTATCGATTTCCTTTTTTTTCCCCCTTTGTTTATTTTAAGAAATTGTGTTTCCTACTCCCTCCTGATGAATGCTAATAAAATGAAACCCAGGTTGAGGACTTGAGCGGTAATGTTCCATTATATTCAATAGTAGCCATTGCCTCTTTGCCCAGTAGCAGCAGTGTAAAGTGTGAACTGTGTTCTTCTTTTCATTGTAAAAGCCATATTGGGTTTGTTCTCTTTTATTTGTTTCTATTCACCTTTTCTGTACCTTCTTCCAAATATAACAAAATGTACCTCAAAAAGTGAAAAGAGGTTTTCCTTAAAGGAACTGAACTCTTATCTTACATCTATTAGAATAGCTTTATTTGTCTGCCCTCTACACAATTTAACTTTTTAAACTGTTGCAATAGACTGCATTTCAGATGATGGGCAGATCAAGGGTCAAATCTTGGTCAGATCTCCTGAAGCTGATTTTGGTATCAATTGTTTCCGACTTGTGCAAATTACACCTTCTTCATCCTTAACCCAGTGGTGTAAATATGGGCTAACCCAATCGATTAGTAATACATGTGGCACAAAAAAAAACCTTTTAAAATACTTGGTTCCTGCATCACATTTACTATTTGAACGGGCTCTAAGCATTTTGGGCACATACTTGATCCCTAAAGTCTCTGAACTCAAACAATTTCCCTAAAAGTCCTTTTTTTTCATCCTAGGTCTCTGAAGTTTCTAAAATGGATAAATTTGGAAGAAGGTACAGGAAAGGTGGATAGAAACATATAAAAGGGGGACAAACACAATATGGCCTTTACAATGAAAAGAAGAACACAGTTCACACTTTACACTGCTGCCAATGGACAAAGAGGTAATGGATGTCTCTTAAAGAAAATTGATCGTCACCGCCCAATCCCCCGACCTAGGTTTCATTCTATCGGAACTCATCAGGGAGGAGTGTGAAACGCGCAACGCAACTTCCTAAAAGAGAAAACCAAAAAACACAAAAGAGGAGAAAAAGGAAAATGATAAATGAGATTCTTTTGAATAATGAATATAAATTTGTATAATTTTCAGTATAATTTTTTACTCATGTTGCAAAAATTCTGGCTTGATGTCTTTAAAAAAAATTAGTAAGTTTCAACATTTCTTCCTCGGTAGAACGTTAATCTGCCTCTTTGATGATAGAAAACTTTAAACATTTTGGAAATAAGTTTTTGAAGCAAAGAATTCATTGAATGACACAAAATACAGGGAAGTAACAAAAGTAATTAAAGCCCGTCATTCATTGCCACCTGATAATGGCAATGTTGAGAGTGGTATTTCAACATCTGAACAGGTGATTACAGAACTGACAGCTGCTATGAAAGAATGTGCTTTGAATGAACGATTAATTATCATAAGTTTTATGGCAATAAACTATCTTAATGCTCCAATCATAAAAGAACTCATTGACTATGGGAGAAATGCCAGAAGTATCAAAAGTATTTAAAGCAAACCAACCTTAGAAAAAAGAGACTTAAAGAAGATAAAGAGAAAGAAAGGAAACAGCAAAAGAAAAACCACTAAGTGTATGAAGTGAATAAAAGAGGTTTTTGATGATACGAAGAAAAACTTTGCTACGAAAAGAAAATAAGTCCAGAATAAGAGTGCAGCTGAGAAACTCCTTGAGCAAACATCACTATAAATTACATCTGCGCTGAAAAGGAAAAGCTTTGAAGAACTGCAGGTAGCTCATGGGTTATTATTGGAAGGCTATAAAGTAGAGATGTCATGTGATACCTGTTTTACTTGATTCTGGTTCTTAAGTTCAACCTCGATTTTCGATTCCGATTCTTGAACATTTCCTTTTTCATTATTTTTCCAAGCATTATTGTGTAGAAAATCTAACATGCCTGATACCCTACTCCCCCCTCAATGCGAAACTTGGACTCGACCATTACACTTGGTCACTTGAAACTTTAATTTCACAATTATATAGATACATATTAATATTTATTAAACACACTAAAAGTCCTCAAAGCTAAAAATCAAAACAAAAATTTTTATAAACTCAAAATTAATACAATAAATTGCGGATTTTATAACGGAAAGAAGAACACGTCACATAGAATTTAAGTCGTCTGTCCACCATAACTGATCCTACAAACGTTAGCTCATCTGAAATTAGTGATGAAGTTTTGGCAGCAATATATCGATCTATTGAATTAAATAAATATAACTTTTTTTGCTCTATTTTTATTAAGTACATCGATTTTTGTATTTTCATTGAACTTATCCTATTCAACGTGCTGGATAAAATATTAAAAACTGAAAAGTGACAAATAATATAACTACAGGAGAGTGGCAATTTTAATTTGATAATGATAGATATATCAATAAATAATGGAAAATTACCACCCCTAGTCTACATATGTGTTATATATTGATTGTTTGTTTAGAATCAATTCATGTATTCTGACAGTCTCACTTAACTTTTAATTTTATAAAAAAAAAAAAGTTATCAAAGTTGTTGAGTTCTCTTGCTACTGTAATAATGTCAGGTCATATTATATTCGAGACCATTTATTTTTCATATAAAACACCTCAAAATTTTAGGGTCATATTATATTCGGGGCTGTACTACATGGTATATTTACAAACTGCCAGCATTTAAGTGAAACGGCAACTAAAATAATATGAGAGATAATCAATTAGTACTTATGTTGAATGTTACCGTTTCATTCAGTTGGCAGTTTTGTTGAGAGTTAAGAATCGCTCTAGCAAGAATTGTAATATTAGGATCGATTCTCGTTTCTTTCGATACCAGTAATAATCGAGTTTGACAGCTCTAATATAAAGTTTTAAAACCAAAAAGAATAAGGCCAGTAAAGAAACATACATACATACATAAATATACCTGCATTTGTCTGGAAGGAAAGTGTAAAACCACATTATATACATCTGTCCATTATTTTAACCCCAACCGGCTAGTCACAGATAAAACTCACAAGAAGGACCTGCCATTATACCTACTCTCCAAATCTTAAACAAGAAACTGGCAGAAGTTCCTAGGGTAATCACACAATGCATTATATGGGTACCCCAGGCAACGCTTTTATTTGCTTCAAACAGACGTGAAAAAGACTTCACTTTAATAATATAGCTTGGTTTCATGACCAATGTTGATTCTCTCAACAAAACAAGTACTGACATACTTTTATCTGTTTATTTTTTTATTTTTCACGAAAATGTTACATATTTAAGTATCCTAGTATTCAAATATAGATTCAAGATTAGTTATATTTTTATTTGATGATAATAATAACTATATTTGTTTGATTGCTCCATGTTTTGTGTGAAAATTTTGACTTGTGTTGTTCAGGGTCTGAATGCAGTAGCGAGTTTAGTATCTCCACCCAGAACACGCTGCTGGCCATGGAAGACTCTGCCCCTCCACGCAAGATACTGCGTAACGTGGACCACCATGAGCTTAGTATTGACTTGCAGCAGTTGTATGACCCAGACTCTCTCTGGAGACGGCGACATCATAACTCACACAAACACGTCGAGTTGGGGTAATTAGTACTGGGGACCTTTTAATAAAGAACAAATTGAAGCTTGGCCTCATTATAAGGCAATGTATAGTCAAATAGAAAATTTTAGGACTTACAAACCAATTGCCAGAATATTGTTAGTTCATTAAATTAAATATTGAAAGGAGGATAGAAGGGCAAGGCATACACATTTACCAGAAAACTGTAGGCCTAAAAGTTCACGATTAAAACCCAAGAAAACACATAATTGTGTAATTTTCGAGTTACATCAGTCCCCTTCAACAGAAGAGAGTAGAACACAGACTGTACTATGGCATCATGGTTAGAGGTAGGTCATGGTCACTTGGATACTATTTCTTGATTCATAAAAAGGTTTAGGCTTGGATCCTGCGGTTGCCTGTTCAAACTTGTTTTTTAACTATAGATAGATAGATAGATAGAATTTTGTACGTACATTATATATGATTATTAAATTAAATTATCTGTTGGTATTGTTTGTATACAAATGACTGACTGGTGTGAGTAGGCCTGTTGGAAGAAAAGGAGAAAAGATTTTCTAAGGTTGTGCCTGGATTTGGCTATACCATATTTATCCAAATCTAAGAGGAGTTTTTTTCCCCCAAATTTGTAGCTTCAAAATTTAGTGTTTCACGGATTTTAAAGTTATATAACACAGATCACAGGATTTTTGATTAGTTTCATGGATATTAGGCTATTTTTTAAGTTATCATTGAAAAAACTACCTAGATGTGGCTCGATACGCTAAAAATTAGTACATGATAATACATGTGACTAAAATACCTAAACATAACTCAATGTACTTAATTAGTGTATAATTTAAAGCTTGTTACGTATACTAACTTTTATTTTACAATTAATTTTTTTTGTGTATATATATATATATATATATATATATATATATATATATACACTATGTATTTTTACTTAAACTATACTAAATTAGCTTAATAAATAAACATTGTGATCTTGAATCGTTTTTTCAATAGTTGGAACAATGCTTAGAATGCTATACATGAACAGCATGACCTGGGGTGTAAAAAGTGAGCTCATTGGGCAAGGTCATTAGAGCCTCCCTAGCTTACATTGCGGTTTTCAAGCAGCAAGCCCTGGGTCTCCTAATGTTTAAAGTAGAGCCCTTTGGAAGAAGAACGACTTAAAACACAGTATTCTTGTAATATGAACCAATATTAGTTTTAAAATTAATAATTCAATACATGTATATTTATTAATAATTTAAACATTAGTGTTTACACAGTTCACACAGACAGCATTGAATTAAGCAAAAAACTAGTCCATATCATTATGGGTATGCGGCGCAGGACTAGCATACCCAGAGAATATGCCACTGCTTCATAGAGTTACAATTTCCAAATGTGTATGTGTCTAAGAATATTATAATATTAAATTGAGATCTTAATACAATAATGTTTATAATATAGTTACTGTAAAAGTTGGAAATTGTCTCTGGAAAACCTGGAAAAGTCAGGGAATTTTAAAATATAGTTTTGCTGGACACCCTGAGAATATCTCAAAAAAGTGAAAAGATCCGTTCCTGAAGGAGATATATTATTGGTCATTATATTAGGGAACTGCGTCTGCATGGAATCATATGAAGGTATTTAGCGCCCCTAAGCACCTTATTGTCAATTGATATTACTTAAAGTACATATTTGGAAAAGTTTAACCATGTGATGCTGCAAACTGAATTTTGTCATTTTAAAAAAGTTTCTTGATTTCTCCAAATCACGGACCTGTTAGTGAAATGCACTATTAGAATTTATGGTCTTTATTTTCTGATATATCAAATCCTGGCTTAATATTTTAAAGGCTTGTGCTAATTTTGATGTTGATTATACTTTGTGATTCTCATTAGTGGACTAAATGTCATTTTAATTTAGTATGGTTTTTCCGGTTTTTCAAAAGTCAGAGCTAAATCTAATGGATTCCCAACTTCTCTTTTCACAAATATAGTTAAATTTCCTATAAATTCTATTTTCCTAATTATCATATTTAAAATTTTTATAGCCTGGCTGAGTAGTAAGACTGGCAAGGGAAAAATTTGTGCTTAAAATAAGCTCTAAATAGTAACTTACCCAGGTTGAGGGGTTGAAAACATTAATTGATATTAGTTACTTACTTGCAAACTGAAGCCAATTTCACCAACAGTTCTTTTAGCTGACACTATTGGATTTTTATTTTCAGCGGACTTAGCTTCGGTCGGATCAATGAGATGGGGCGATTCGAGACTGACTTTGAGCCGGAGCCTGGCAAGAAAGGAGGTAGGCTGTATTCCAAAAACATTCACATATATTAGTCTTATCTTAGTCTGGTTAGGTTTGCAATTTGAGGGTCTAGTTTAAAAATTCCCTTAATAATCATAGTTTAGATTTCATTCTCACTTAAAGTGTTTCATTTTCTTCTTTATTTGCAGAGTCAAAGATTACCAAGGTGATGAAAAAACTGGTGAACATGGAGGAAGATAAGGTGTGTAATCTATAAAATAATAAATTTAAATGGACATAAAAAAAGGTACAGGAAAGGTGGATAAAAACACATAAAATAAAACATAGTCAATAGGCTTTTACAATTAAAGGAAGACCACAGTTTATATTTTACCTTGCTGTCATTAGACAAAAAGGTAATGGCTGCCACTTGAAAAAAAATCATTCAATACCGCCCAATCATTGAACCTAGGTTTCATTCTATCATCATAACTCATCAGGAGAGTGTGAGAAACACAACTATCTAAAGCTTAAGACGCACATGGAAACAGATTGTTGGCCAACATTAAAGAAAAATTGTTTTTGAGTTTGCGTTAACTTACACTAACTTAAAACTTTCCACTTATTTTATTAAAATCATGTTTTGTATGCGATTTTTATGGTCCTCACTTGTCACATCCCACAACAGTGTATTTGTATTAAATATTTAAATCCGTTCCGGAGTTTTTTTGGCTGACCACCACACGACATAAGGAGATATCAGTAACTGATGTACTCGGGGTGGTATGCAAGAATGCTTAGGGGACCGATAGTGTGGTCCTGAGCACACTTTTTAACCTATGATGGCGCAAGAAAATACACACTAGTGTCAACAAAGCATCCACTTAGTCAAGTTCTTGCATATGGCCCTCAGTGTGAATAGCAGATTCAGACTGGCCCACGTTGCTTGTTGTCGGAAATGTTGGCCAACATTGTTTCTTGTAACCCATTTGAAATGAGTGACGGGAAACATGTTTTCCTCTCTGGGAAACACAAAGGCAACATGAAAAAAAGTTGGCCAACTGTTTCTAAAACAAGGGCAACATGTTGGCAAACAATATTTCCGGGGAAATGTTTCCTAGTGCGTACTAGGCTTAAGAGGAAGTAAAAAAAAAACCAAAAGGGACAGACAAAAATTTGTAAAGAATGATAAAATACAAAATAGGAAAATTTAAAAGAAACTTTTCTATTCATCTTTCCTGTACCTTCTTCAAAATATAACAAAATTTTCCTCAAATGCAAAAAAACGTTTTCTTTAAAGAGATAATTAAGTAAGTAACTAACTTGGTTTAGACTGGACCTGATTCAGAGCTGAATTCACAATGGGGAATATTTCTGAAGCTGAATCAACTATAGCATGTCAATTATGTAAAATTGACATCCACAACACAAGCCTACATAAAAATACTAAATTACGATAATTATTATAGCAGAATCCAAAGAAGAGAATTAAAATTGACATATTTAGGAATAATATGCTTCAACACCTAATTTCCATGACTGGATGGGCTCGAATACAGTATCCATGCTTCCGAGAAGAAAATACTACAAGTGGGTAAAATAACACTCATGAGACGAATCCTTATAAAAATACTATAGCTGAATCCAAAAAAGATAATTAAAACTGATTAATTTAGTAATAATATCCTTCAAGACTTACTCACCATAACAGGATGGGCTCTGATACAATCACCATGCTTTAAAGGAAATTACGACGAGTATGGCGAGGGCACCAGCATAGCAACTCTCACACACGTCCGCTCGCTGCATCACCCAATAGTTGAATTGGACGGGACTGGCTTGGGGTTGAAGTCACGAGCCTAGAGTGCTGCTGCTCTTGCGTCGTTCCTTGGTATTTCTGTCTTTTCCTTTCCCCCCCTTTTTCCGTGTCTCCCATTGCCTGTGTTTTACGCCTTATTCTTTTTATTCCTGTTTGGTCAGAGTAATCGTATATAATGAGTGCCGCTCAGATTCACTTATTGTAGTTCACCACATTGTATCATCAAAGAAGGAATCGCCGCTCTATCACATAAAGATGTACCAGCTTGCCATGGAGTTTGGATTGTGGGTCTCACCACTTCGTCGAGGGAAATCCTCTTCGATCTTCTAAGTATCAAAGCGTTATTAATAAGTCCATCAGACTTATGGGTCTAGTCTAAAAGACTAGAATTTGATATCATGTCCTTCAGACTTAGTTTATATAGTCAAGGCGACTATAATGTTCATCATGTCCTTTTGACTTAGTTTATATAGTCGAGGCGACTAATCTTTATCTAAATTTCTTATTTCAGTCAAAGTGAGTAGATTTTGGTTTTGTGTCCTCCTGACTTAGTTGGTGTAGTCAAAGTGACTAATGTTTTCTCAAGTCCTTCAGACTTCTTATATTAGTCCAAGTGACTAAGTTTTTCCCTATCTCCATATGACATAGCTTATATAAGAGCCTTGAGCTCCAGAGGTAATAAGGACTTAGTCTTAAAGGTTGCTCTTCTCACAAGTACAATACTTCCTTTTTAGTCCTTATGGCTAGTCTGTTACCCATGAAGCCCCGGACGCCGTGTTCAGTTGTTTAATTTTTGTATGGCTACAACCAGGTGGTCAGTCCTTTTTTCTTGGACCCAGTTGGGTCAATGTGTTGAATTATTCTTGTTGGCATGTGGTATTAGCTGGGGTGGGTAAAGCGTGGAGCTCGCTAGTTTCCATAATGGGGTCCGTACAGATAGTGCCTTTACTTTTAGCCCGTCGTTGGCTCCTATTGAAGTATTATAAGTTAGTTTGTATTAAAGTAAAGTTGTACCCCAGGGAATGGGTTATTGTATAAATGTACTATTGATTGCTCTGGCAGTACCTATTGGGAAAGGACCGGCCATAGTACTATTTGGTGTTGACGCCTGTTTGCTAGCCATCTACTAGTGTAATTAACAAACCTTTCTCATTCATTATACACTGTATCTTCAGGACTTTCTTGAGTCCCAATCAAGCTAGTTAGCTCAATTGATATATATAATAGTAATACTAAACCTATAGTATTTACAGTTAACTTTCATTGGTAATTGGTAGTTATTTCACTGTTTTCCTTTTAGACCCTACTGACAGTAGTGTGGCGCTTGCCCAGCTGTTTTGATAGTGAATAGGCTCTTCCAGCCTATTGCCTTTGACCATGCTGCCTGAGCCGCGGCAAGACAATCCTATAGTTTGGACTTGCTATATATCAACACTTCTTCTATTTAACGTAAAGTTTTCCGTGATCTACGATATGTTCACTTGTTTTCCTGAACTTATATGTTACACGTTCAATTGTCAACCAGCATTAATCTTGTATAACTATTGTAATCTTATATCTCATTTATGTTTTTCTATAATAAATCTACTTATTGTTAACTTAATTATTTGTCTTACGTAATGAATTATCCCAACGATAGATCAGTTACACAACATTCCAATGATTTTTTTTATTGTTATGTTGTAAAATTAAAAGTTGTAATTGGCATAACAATACAACTTAAGACACAACAAATTGCTTACATAATGTTTAACACTGTTCGGCTTAAGCTGATTATTCAAGTTATTTTACCAGCATGCAATTCAATTACTGCAGATTTTATGTAAAATGAACGTTAATTTGTAATTCATATAGCTGAACAGAAAGAGATAGGAGGAACAGATAACAGAAAGTGTTCAAGTGAGGAAAGAAGAATGGCAGAAGGATAGAGGAAGACAGGCATTTTACTAAACCGACCCAGTCACAGGCTGGAAACAGATGATGATGATGATGATAACTGAACATGCTTTGTCAAAACCAAATTATTTTATGTTATTGAAGTTACATTTGTGTCTTGCTATTACTATTACCACTTTTACTTTCACTTAAGTTGACTAAGAGGTGTTTATGTATTGTTTGTGCAGGCTAAGGAAGAGGTGGCGTGGCAGATTGCCGAGCAGATTGTCAAGGACATTACAAGTCTAACTCTAGGAGGTCAAGAGACATCACAGTCCTGATAACACCCAGGTAACCTCTCTGGTAAGTTGAAACACCACTTCATGGACATTCCTCATTGGTATAGTTCATCAACGCTGAACAGGAAGTAAAACAGACTTTTCACACATCTTTGCATGCACTAATGACTAATTCATCTCTCTGACCTAAGTGCGGGTAGGAGCCCCAGACGGCCCTGCTTTGAAACGTTATTATTGCTACTACCCTTGTGTATCGCCAATTTAAATATCTCACAATAACAATAGAATGACCTGTCAAATTGTCTTAGGACAGATGATAATATTGAAAAAGTGGATTTGATCTCTCTACCTAGTGCAGGGGGTAGGAAGGGATGGTTTACTTTGTGTCTCAAAATAAAACAGGACATCATAAAGTTTAAAACACCCTATACTTATAACGAGAGTCCCTCAATTTTCACTCAATGGAAGAGAGAGATCCATTGAATCCACTATTTTAAAAATTCGAATCTCAAATCTGAATCTTCATTTTACCTTTGAATCCTGAATCTTGTAAAGAATTATATACATAAGAGGAAATAGGAATATAACAGGGAAGTAGAAATAGTATCTAGATTTTAACATTTTCCCTTATAATCCATTCATTATAACATTCATACATTCAGTTAAGTGTTAAATTACTGGTCTGGGGCCTGGCTGTTAAGATTATCTTATGATTATAATTGGTTCTGAACCACCAATAAGCAGTATTAGAGCTCGAATTTCGAATATCCATATGGATTTGAGGGCCTTACCCTAATTACAACTTAAGTATTGTTAAACATGTAACAAGAGCATCACTTGTTCTGCACATGTATCTGGTTATCCTCCCCTCTACTCATTGTCCCTGCTCTAAACTCAGACAGTAAATAGTAAAACAATATTTTTCATTTAATTATGTTCATTTTTTGTTTTTCAGTGGTGGGAGCAAGAGAGAATATATCTAGTCAAGCCTTCCAGGTGCATTTTAGTAAACCGTCTGCATTTACAGAAAATGTTTGTAGTCATAATTTGTACTATAATATGGTTGATGGAAGCGATGTAGCGTTTCTATGTGATAAATAGCAGAGTGACATTAATAATGATCCAAGAATCAAATAAAATTAATCAAATATTTATAATACTCTTATGTTCCATTTTGGTTCATTCTGTATATTTTGTTAATAGTGTTCCTATTTATTGTGCTTGGAGGAAATCAGGACCAAAAGGATAATAGCAAGAACAAATTAACTTTATCTTAATTATAGCTGCAAATATTCTTCACAGAAATGAGACGTTGTTTAATACCTGTTAACCTATGTATAAAAATAAAATTGGTATTGGAGGATAGGACAATTAGATAGCTTAGATAGAAGTGTCCTATCCTTTACCAATTTCCTTTTTTCTCCCTTTTGTGTTTTTGGTTTCCTCTTCTAGGAAGTTGTGTTGCACGTTTCACACTCCCCTCTGATGAATACTCATAGAATGAAACCTAGGTCCAGGGATTGGGCAGTAACGATCAATTTTCTTCAAGAGGCAGCCATTACCTCTTTATCCAGTGGCAGCAGTGTAAAGTGTGAACTGTGTTGTTCTTTCCGTTGTAAAGGCCATATTATTATGTTTGTTGCTTTTATATATTTATCTCCGCCTTTCTTGCACCTTCTTCCAAATATACCTTTTTCATAATAAGAAATACAGACACAAATAAATGGGCAGGCACTTATTTGAAAAAGTTGGAAGTTAACTTAAACGTTAAGTGGTGCCAGATTAATACTGCTGGATGGTGGCTTGGATAGGTAGATAGGCCGATAAAAAAATATTAATTAAAAAAAAATCATTATTATAATTAAATGTTGTCTGGATTTGGTAACCCTCAAACTTTTAATATTTGTAGCTGTCATTTTATTTTTATCTTCGCGTTTTTGTTTATGCAAGCTCCTCGGTTCACATCTTGATAATTAACTCAAATAGTTGAAAAACATCAAACATATTGTCTTTTGTTATCAAAGAGTGTAAGCCATTTCTCGGAGCTCTTGCTTTATTTAACAATTTTCAAATACAAATAAACGAGCGGAAAGGTGATAAGGAATGGCAGGACATGCAAAAGGGGTGATGAAGGAGAAAGATAGGAAAGGAACAGTAAATATGTGAACATATCGTCACCCGAGAATGCAAGTGTTCTATGTAAGTTTAACCTTGTGTATAAAACTAATGTTACTAGATGACAACTCGAGTTTGTGTCCTCCTAAGTAATTATATAGTAGTGTCAATCTCACTGCAGGTGAATCATATGAATTCTAAATAAACATAAACACCAAATATCTCAAATTTAAAAATTTTGGAGATATAACACTTGTATTATCGGGTGACAATATACTAGATCTTTTAGTTATATTTAGAAGAAGTTACTGGACAAAGAGGTAACTGCTGCCTCTTGAAGAAAATTGATCGTTATTACCCAATCCCTGGACCTAGGTTTCATTCTATCAGAACTTATCAGGAGGGAGTGTGAAACACAACTTTATAAAAGAAAAGAAAACACAATCCAGTGACATCGTTGTATAATATAAATTGTGTTCTGATTTTACCATATTGGGTACGTTCTCTTTTATATGTGTCTATCCCCCTTTACTGTACCTTCTTTCAAATATAATAAAATACCTCGAAAAGCAAAAAAAAAAAAGTTTTCCTTAAAGATTAATAGTCTTTAATAAAAACCTTTATTCATTATTCATTGTACCAGGTAAATTTTGCCATGCATAGAAGGTACAAAAACAAGGGATACAAATTAACAAAATGTTTTTACAATAAAAATAGAAAAACAGTATGCACTTTAAACTGCAGTCATTAGACAAAATAGTAATTAGTATTTTTTTCCAGTGGTATGAATGTAAAATGAGAGCTGTGTTGTTCTTTTTATTGCAAACCCCATTTTGTTTTCATGTCTTTCTTTCCTGCGCCATCTTACTTGTTGTGTATTAAGATAAAATGAGGTTACTTAGAACCGAAATTTTTTTAAAAAAAAGATTAAATTTCTAGTTTCTTGTAAAAATCATGGATGATACATTTGCAATTTTTTAGATTGCATCACCCATGCTTTCTACAACAAAATGGAGATTAACATTCATACTACATCTTAAAAATTTAGTGCAAATTAACCTGGTTTTACAGTATTTAATATGAATTAAAAAAAGTCCATCCGTGTTTGGATAGTAATTTTTTTCACTTGCTGCTTGTGATTTTCTTTAAAATGAAATTTTTCTTCTTGCATTTCTAAACTAGTTAGTGTTATATTTGGAAGAAGGTACAGGACAGGTGGATAGAAACATATAAAAGGGGGACAAACACAATATGGCCTTTACAATGAAAAGAAGAACACAGTTCATACTTTACACTGCTGCCAATGGACAAAGGGGTAATGGATGTCTCTTAAAGAAAATTGATCGTCACCGCCCAATCCCCCGACCTAGGTTTCATTCTATCGGAACTCATCAGGGAGGAGTGTGAAACGCGCAACGCAACTTCCTAAAAGAGAAAACCAAAAAACAGAAAAGAGGAGAAAAAGGAAAATGGTAAAGAATAATAGAACACATAGATAGGAACAAATAAAAGGTATAACAAAAAGGACAAACACAGGAAAAGGACATGGATGCGAATATATAATGATATAACTCTATAAGGAAAACCTCTTTTCGCTTTATGAGGTAATTGTATTATATTTGGAAGAAGGTACAGGAAAGGTGGATAGAAACATATAAAAGGGGGAC
>CABEEJ010001105.1:0-20411 GCA_901482245.1 Timema douglasi | reverse complement strand
TTTTTTGGTTTTCTCTTTTAGGAAGTTGCGTTGCGCGTTTCACACTCCTCCCTGATGAGTTCCGATAGAATGAAACCTAGGTCGGTGGATTGGGCGGTGACGATCAATTTTCTTTAAGAGACATCCATTACCTCTTTGTCCATTGGCAGCAGTGTAAAGTATGAACTGTGTTCTTTTCATTGTAAAGGCCATATTGTGTTTGTCCCCCTTTTATATGTTTCTATCCACCTGTCCTGTACCTTCTTCCAAATAGAATACAATTACCTCGTAAAGCGAAAAGAGGTTTTCCTTATATAAACTAGTTAGTGGGTATTGTAAAAAAAAGAAGAATCTCCTGGTGTTGAAAACAACTGTTTCTTTGAATATTGTTTTTTATTATTAAGTGGTGGCTTGTTTTAGCTGCACGAAGTAGGCCTTGACTGGGGTCTGATTTACAATTTGATGTCCCAGTGGTCAGGCCAGGCCTGTACAGTGTACTCCTACCACTACTTAGTGAGGGGACTGAAAAACAAAACACATTTATTTTCTGATGTTTCCACACATTCGACCATGATTTGTGGATGCCCCAATAAATAGATTATAATTTCAATCACAGCTCATCATGGCTAAAATAAAAATTAACTCTCAGAATACATATTTGAACTGTGTTTTAAATTAGCAGGGGTAGCCAACGAACCTTAATGATACTGAAGTAGAAGTTGTTTAAATAGAACACAAAAAAACACACAAACATATTTTTCAAATGATCTTTCATTACTACAGGTATAGTCTGATTTTTAGAGAGAGTATGTTATTTCTGTTTAGAATTTTATTTTAATGTTGTTGTTTTTTCTTAAAATTGTACCTTTTATCATATTTAGTAAATATATTGTATTTGTATATTATCTTAACAAATTTTGTTTGTTGAAATTGGTAAATAAATAAATTGTTCTATTATTTTGTAATCATTAAGGTTGGGGAGATATAGTGTGAGTTTGTATCTTTACAGTTTTGATTACAAACATTTTCACCAACAAATATTTCTTCAGTAGATACATTTAGTTTAGTTTTCTAAAACATGGTGATCTCAACTGTTCTTGAATATCTTTTATGGGGATTGTAGAATTTGTTCAGAAAATTGTCTGGTTCAAATTGTGCACTGCTCTCAACACATCTTTAGAAACTCTCGAGATTACCATGTGTAGAAAATTAAACCAAATTTATCTATTGTAGAAGTTTTTTTATTTATTTTGAACAAAAAAAAGCATTTTGTTATCAAAAGTTTATAGATACAGGCTTAAACTCGTTTTCCCTCCTCAATGATCTAATGCCTGTTTTAAAATTTAAATATTTTTATTAATATTTTATATTAGTGAAAATGTTCAGTGGCCATCAAAACAAATATTGCAATATAATTCTTTTTTTAACATATATATCACGTTTAGTGACCATAGATGAATGTGAGCATGACAGAATTTAAACAAATATCAGTTCCAATAGACATATTTTCACTTTGCCTTCAAGGATACTGCCAAGAAAGCAGGTAAGACATGTTCATCATCATCTTTTTCTTCTTCTTCAACAACTGTTTACAATCTGTGTCTATGTCATTTTAGCAAAATGCCTCTATATTCCTCTATTATTTCACTACACTTCCTCCTTTAATTTCTTCCATTCTTCTCCTCTCACTTGAACACTTTCTGTTTTCTGCTCTTCCCATCTCTTTCTTGGCCTCCCTTGCTGTCTTTTTCCTACATACTTCATTTCCATCAGTTTCTTTGGTCATCCTCTCTTTTTCCATCCTCATTACATGTCCATACCATCTCAATCTTGCCTCCTCTACTATCTCATGTACTTCCTGTACTTCTCTTATTAACCGAATATCTTCATTCACGTGGCCTCCACTTCCCTAGTCTCTCTTACATTCACTGTCCATGTTTCTGCTGCACATGTATACATACTGTTCACAAGTATTTGAAAATAATTTAAATGGACTCAAGTTTTAATAAAACATAGATTTTTGATTAAAATTAAAGTTGTAGAAATCATTACCTTTCATAAACCATTATTTGCGCCGGTCTCATTAAAATCAAAATTGGATAGTTCATTATTTACTCACTTAGTATCTTAACAAAATTTCATCTTTCCACAACTATATATATTATATTACTGTTAATATATAATTTTCTGCGGAAAGATGAAATAAATATTGGTATGTATATTTATTTTTGATTTACACACGATAAATGCTAATAAAATAAGGTAAAATATAAATTGCGCTATAGACTCTTTTAGAACCAAGTTTATTAATAAAAATTGTATGTTATGCGCAAATGCAATTTGTATCATCTTAAATAACCATATATTGAGGTTATATTGTAATCAATAATAATTATTGACAAACTGCTCTGTATCATATAGTTATGTAAAATGTTTAACCATTAATTGTTAAAATATATCTAAAGTTTTTGAAAAAAAAAATCTTTTTTATTTATCCCTTTTCCCATGTATTTTTTTTATAATAAAGGAAATTGATAACAGTAAAGAAAAGGTAAAATAGACTATTAAAAGTAAATTTGATGAAGAAAGCCCACCTAGGGAAAGAGTAATAGGGAAGGTCAGTGTTAGTGTTATCTGTACTCTCTTCTTTGTGTTTGATAAAGGCAACAATGCAGAAATATTATTCTATTTGTGTTAAAATGTGTGTGTGACTACTACTATAGAAGACAAGAAAGGAAAAAGATTGTCACCTTTGTGTATTGGATTCTTCCCACATTTTTCCTCTTTCCCCATGTTGGCTTTCTTCATCAAATTTACTCTTAGTAGTCTATTTTTACTTTATTATAAAATTATTTAGCCATTGGGCCTACTCAATTTTATACTGCTTAAAATTGAGGTTTTAATTAAACAGATTATATAGCTACGCTTCCATTTTGTATTACATCTCAGAATGCTGGGCCTTTTGTCCTCCGTTCAAAGGCATTTTCCCAGAACTTGGTTGAGAGTACCAGTAAGGTGTTTCACCGGGGACTCGTACCCCTCAGATGCATAGTCGCAGCATACCATCTGTGTATAGTAATGTCGTAGGTCATCAGTAATTTTAGGGAGATGGAGGTGGTGTCTATTGAATGCCATCAAAGCGGGGGAGGGAGGAGGGGGGTGTTAAGCCAGGAACCTAGCACTGAAATAAATATTGAGCCTATTTTCTTCTTCTTTGGGTCTCAAGCCTAGGGTTGGTTTGCAGAAATTCTCTATTCCTTCTTACTGCCTTCCTTTTCATCTACATGTAGGTCAAATCCTACATCCGACATCTGGTGCATGTATTCCAGGTGTGGTCTTCTTCAGCGGCACCTTGCACTATTGTTGTTAGGTTGTGACGCAGTGAGTGGCCAATCAGCTGAATATGCTGAATTAGCTGAATCTGATGCCACAGACTTTTTAATTACCTAGCTTTAGCGTACACCTAGTTCATCACTTTGTCTGCTCGACTAATCTTGAGAATCCTCAAGTAGCCCAACGTTTCCAGTGCTTCGAGCCTCCTCTTTTCCTTCGCTCCCAATATCCATGTCTCAACTTGAACGTATAAAAAACAATGGAGAGAAAAAAAGTGTGTGCTGGGAGGGCCTAGAAAGATTTACGATCTTCTATGTGTTTATTAGGAGGAAAAGATGTAACGAATGTAATTATTTGTCAAGAACTTTTTAAAAAAGCCGGGCCAAGATTAAATTCTATTTTTTAATGATATGTATTATTTATTTTTGTTGTGGATATTATATTTTAAAGTCCGGGGGGCCTACTCAAAGAGGGCAAGATTCTTTAAACTTATTCTTTGTCATAATATAGAGAGGGAAAATATCATTAAAATACACAAAAGAATAGTGTAAGATAATATTATTTCAAAGTTAATTCTATCAAGATGTTAATCCCCACTTGCATGTTTCCTTGGAAGTAAAAAACAGTGTTGGGTTATCCTGCTGAGAATGGTGTATTATCACCTGTTGACTAGCGAGTGAGCATCGTACGACTGATGGACCTGGCTTGTCTGATGGAATGTAGAGACCAATGAGTTTGAAGTAATAGCCAGTAAAACCTTTTTAGGTGATTGGTTGTCTAAATAGTAGGGGGCGGAGCTTCATGAGAGTTGAAGAGAAGCCGTGCTGTAGTGCATAGCTAAGGAAGTCGGTTGGCGGCCATCTACAAGAAGACAGTGTAGAGGCTCGAACTCTGTTCCTAAATGTGACGGTAGTGTTGCAGTTAAGGGTAGCTATTGATCGTGCACCGTGTAAAAACAAAAGAGAGTTAAAAATAGCGAGTTTCCAATATATATTGTATATAATTATCAAATTAAAACAATTAGGATGTGAACATACATTGTGATGAATAATAATTCTAATAAATTAGTAAAAGGGGGACAAACACAATATGGCCTTTACAATGAAAAGAAGAACACAGTTCACACTTTACACTGCTGCCAATGGACAATACACGATTTTAAATAACTAAACAAACCCTGCTTCGGTGGCCGAATGGTCTAACGTGCTAATCTCGTGTTGGATAAAACTGCTGAAGATGGGGAGATTGGGGTTCGATCCTGGTCGGTCCATTCAAACGCAGATGCATTACCTCTAAATTAAGCCTTCCTAATCCCTAAGCCATTAGTGTAATTAGTACATAAGCATATAACCTGAACAGGTAGTAAGACGCAGCGCCAAAAATAATAGCTACACAAAGCTAATAAAAAACTTCTCTTTTATTAATATAAAGTCTATTTAACTTTGATTAAGATTCTGATCTAGTTATAAAAAATGTATTTGTTTATATGTGTAATGTAAAGGCAATGTTCAGGTGTGACACTTTACTAATTTATACCAAACCATTTTACTAATGATTCCTAATTAATATATTAGACTTAAAATAAATAGAATTAACTAGGAGCAATAGCTAATCCATCAAGCATTGAGCCATTTGCACTAAATACATCTAAATTTATTAAAGTATGTCAGAATCTGTTTTGAATTGAAAGAATAAAATAAATTGTATTTGAAAATCATGTTTTTTTGAAAATGACGATGTTCTTAGTTTTTTGCATTGAAATTGTAATAAGCTTACATACCAGGCTAATAGTAAATAATAAAACTTTTGTGTGGTAATAAAATGCTACCAATCGGTTTATAGTACTAAAAATAATAATCAAGTAGACACAATATTGCTATATTACAAAAGGCCTACTTATGTGTCTCTTACAGTTCCTGTCCAACCCCCTTTGAGAGAGTTTCTGGTTCGGATCTTGGGTGAAGTCAAATATGCTTAGTTTAAAATTCAAACGGGGTGTGAAAGCAGTTGAGAATTAATATTCAGAATACAAATGAGGTAAAAGACACGAATTACCTTCCATTTTTGGCGAGGGCTCAACCAATAAATGTTTATAAGTGTCCAGAGAAAACTGGGTAGGCCTAAATGTTAGCTGTTGGTATATGGTACATTTTTTATTATGTATTTTATTGTTCATTTTCATTTCCACATTAATTTGAGGTATTTAACGTTCACATTTTGAACTGGATGATTATATCAGCACACAACTTATGAACTAACTTAAATCCAAAACCAGCACAACACCCAGCCCCCGACCAGTAATTAATCACCCCACATTTCCCCGATGATACATTTTTTGACCATGCCAGGAAGCGAACTCGTGACCCTTATCTGAGTAGACAGGCATGCCACCTGAGTTAAGGTGTCAGAGAACTTTTATTGTTACATTTAATATCTGTAAGGATATGAACTCTTCTGATATCCTCCACTTACACTTATTTAGGAGCATTATAATAAGATAGTTTGTTTAGGAAATGTTCTAACATTCACCTGAAAAACCTACCTCATTTGTGGAGGGAAATAGCAAAACATCCACCATGTGTGGATTTGAATGAACTATCTATCGGGTGACCTGGGGGTCTAGGGGTAATGTGTCAAACTTTTGTGCTGGCGTCCGGGGTTCAATCCTCGGTCCCGGCACAGATTTATCTGATTACCAAACCCTTCCTTCACCTCTGACAAGACATCTTGTGAATGTGGGGAATGCCAGGCCTCCACCATGGTTCGGATTCCATGTTAAACTGTAGGTCCTCCATTTCATCTCACAATCACCCTACCATTACACATTAGCGTAAGTGCGTAAAAACCGAGCTGGTAGTAAGACGTGGTGATAATAATAATAACTATCTATCTCCACATCACCGACCGGATATCCTGTATACAGCGAGCTGCGATAGAGCCGTCTACTGTGCAACCACTAAGGGGGCGATTATGTTGTTGTTATCCCAACTATGATCTGTCCCACTGCTCTCATTGGAGGAATCACTATAACAATTTTCTTATAGTAATTTCAACAAGATGACTTAGGTATAAGGAGAGAAGCTAATAAGGGTTTTTAAAAAAATATTTAAAATCACAACATAAAAAACCCACATCAGGGTAGAGGGTACCCAAGTCCTTTATCTATGCCCAAGTCAAATCCCGTCGTGTCGGTTCAGAGAGAGAAGTCTGAAACCTTAACCTAGACAAATTAATCCTACCGCAATTAGAGGAAGTAGGCCTAAATGTTCTCAATATTAATTCAATTACTTTAAGGCCGGTATTACACTATCACATTTTTCTTTGATCAAATATGTGATAAAAGATTTAACGCCGTCTTTGATCAAAGATGTGTTATTACACTACATCACATTTCTTTTACAATCGCTACAATATATGTTATTAAAATAATTGACTCCAATGGTTTAATTCCAAGTGCAGCGACTGTGAGTGTTATTGTGATAATCTCATTGCTGCTTGGAACTAAAAGAAAACCTGTTAAATGATTGTGGATTCTACTTTGGGTTGGGAGACGAAATTCAAGAGGGATTAACAGTTGCCTGCTAAAGGAACTTCAAACTGAAGATCCGGAATCTTATCAAAAATATTTACGCATGAACTGTGAAACTTTTAAATATTTGGTAGCAAAAGTCACTCCATTAATTAAAAGAAAAAATAAACACCTAAGAAATCCTATGACTGATTCGCACATGCAGGATAATCTTTCAGGTGCCATTTTCTTTGATCAAACCTTAGAGCATGTTCTATAACGAAAATATGTGATCAAAGATCTGTAAAATATTTCTGTGATCAAAGATCTTTGAGGAGTCGTCAAAGTTACATCACATTTTCTTTGATCACAGATCTTTGATCAAAGAAATTTGACAAAAATGTGATAGTGTAATACCAGCCTAAGAACTGGAAGAAGATAATAATTGAAAACAGTATCTCTTTACTAATTTACTTGCTAGAAAACAAAGAATTTGATTATATTTTTTTCATTTGTATTTTTGTTTTGAAATTATAAGCTTTATTATGCAAATTGAGTAAAGGCAGCTTTTTGTTGAGTCATAGCCAATCTCGCTTACGCACACCAAAGCTGGTTGTAACAGAAGTATAAAAAGTATAAGTATATTCACCGTAGGAATTGACTTCTGAAAGGCCATTTTCCCTACCATAAATCTACTATATAGTAGGATATTGGTAGGAAAAAAGACCTTTCAGAGAGTAATTCCTACCGTGAATNAGGCCATTTTCCCTACCATAAATCTACTATATAGTAGGATATTGGTAGGAAAAAAGACCTTTCAGAGAGTAATTCCTACCGTGAATGGAATATAAATTGGCTTCTTGAGCAAATAAAAAAACTATATAAATTAATTACAAAATAGCTGTGTCTAGTAACAGCTGTACTTTTGGTAAGAAAGGTTTTTTCCCTAACACAACCATACTACTTAGTGGAGTTATGGTAAAGAAAAGGACCTTCTAAAACGTCCTTCCAAAATCATGCATACACTAATTCTAATTTCCAAATAATTAAATAAAGAAAATAACCTTGAAATGTTTAACGAATCGGAATCTCCTGGTATTTCTTCCAAAATTTAATTTTTGGCAGTTTTTTGTAATTATTGTGTACAATTGACAGCTTGTGGTATGAGTCTACATTATTTGACTGATATGGAGGGCTTACCTTCATGCCCAACCGTTTGCGCAGAATGTTATTTTTTTAATGATAATGGTGCTACATTATTTCCTTAGGGTTTCCTCATTACGTGGCAATTTGATGAATATCTAAATTTTTAGAAAAATGTGTTCTTGATTGCATCACGATATTCAATAACATCGAGTGCTTAATAATAAGTTTTCTTTCAATCACCGAATAAAAATAATTATCATGTAATTTAGATATAATTATAGTTATTTGAATAGGATAATGTATTTTTCTAATTTTATAAAATACAAGTTATATTTAGTCAATTAATTATTTGACGCATTTAAAACTACGCATTATCTAATATCTTAGAACACATCGTAAGTTTTTCCAAACATAGGCAAATTAATTTTAAATATCTGTGTTTTATTTTAGATGCTAAAATAATTTCACTCATAATATTAGAAATAATCTGAACATTGTTCTTCTACTATGTTTTATCCGCCATGTTTTGCAGGTTTGGGACTTTGGGTAGGGTTTATTGATTAGTCTATTTGTGAAACCTCGTTATCGAGCTGCGTAGGAAGTGGATTCCGCTATTGCGCAGCGCTTCTGTTTGATGGAAAATTCCACTTCTAGAACTTTCCATGACGAGGACAAAGCTCGCCTATATAAGAGCTCTTCGCGTGACGTAGGCCCTCTGTTGGTGCTGAACGAAAGAGTGAACAAGTTGTGAGGAAAATTAGAAATATGGTGTTGATTAACTTTTACCATCTAAAAAGTAATTACATTAGTTCTAGGATTAAAATGTTAATTTATTCGACTTTATTCTTCGGTAACGAAGATAAGAAGTAAACAAGAGGAAATATCAAACGTTTCAACATGTGAAGAAAGTTGCATCCTAGGCGTTGCACATTTCAAAGGTATTCAGGTACGATATGTTATAAGTTGGGTAATACATCTTGCTTATTTAGCACCTTAAAATACCCATTTTCAATATCATTATAGACTTGAGATATTTCGTGATTGTTAATGCTATCTCAACTGGATTTGTAAGTTTACAGCACTATTTACTGAAACGACGCCATTTGCATTTATTCTAAAATATTTTCACACTAATAATATACAGGTTAAATAAATATTGAAAAAATTAGTTTTCTCAGTCGTTTATTGAGTTAAATAAAAGTGTAAAATAATTAAGGTTCATTATTTGGCTACATTTATGCTTGTATGATCACATAATGACATGCAATAACGTGGACATGTCAACAGGTCGATATTAAGTATAATTTACCTAATGGTTAAAAATAAGTACATAGTTTAAATTGAGTTATAATCTTGGGAAGCCTTACTAAACCTAATAATAACTGCTCACTGTTTTATATCGACGGGGAAAAAAACAAGCTAATATCTATTCTAAAGTCTAGCTTTAATTTCAGACAAGTTATTTTGGTACTTTAATTCTAACTATTTATAAAAACAAAATGGGGTTATAGTACTAGACGCCAAACCAATATAAAATTCCCTTACGCGCCATTCTTTAATAGCCCTTAATTATAGTTAGACCATTTTTCACCAGTGGCAACTCAAACCAAAGTTACATCTACTGTTGTGTATTCGTTGGCCTAACTAGACCTAGGCACGATATGATTTGCATGCTCTTGTGTTGTCACTTAGAAGTAAACTTGCACAATTTTTAGTGCCTTATTTCTAGATTGAGGTAAACCTGCTAAAACGAGGGCTGTTTATAACTTTAACACAAGCAGTAATTTATTGATAATGCAGATGTTTACAAATGAAAAACTTAAATTTGACTAAAATTACAATATTTGAGAGTTAAAAGCCTTCGATACAAGGCACTGCCCAATCAAGGATCCTCTCACATCATAGAGGGTCTCTCCCACTCATTTACTCAACCTCTTTTAACCTTTTGTGAAGTTCTGGTGTGTTCTGTTGAATATGTTGGTTTTTCTGCTATTTTAAAGAATCTCGCAGTAGGCCTAACGAACTGCGTGCCCGCTGGAGACAACATCTGGACGATTGCTGAAATTACGGTGGCATTAAGTTGGTAGTATCTAGTACTAAGAAAGCTTAGCTATGAACAATAATACTTGATATATCAATAATTCAAAATAATTGAGATAATATACAATTTGTTTGCCTCTAAAATCTACTTTCAAAGATAAGCTAAAAAAAGCTTGACCTACATGTAGAATAAAAGTAGGCTTATAACTGTTTAGGAATTATTTAGTAAAAATATTTGGATACTTAACCTTCTTCGCAAGATAATATTTTGCGCGAGGTAAATATTTGGGTGGTTTAGATACAAACTAAACTTTTCCTTAAGAGGCTCAAAGTACATTTTCTTTTATAACTTAAATTTTCCCTTCTAGGTTATTTTATACAGTTTTCATAAGTGGAGTTCACTGTACTAATGCAATTTTCCTTTATAATAAACATGTCAACAGATTCATCGTGAGTTCCCTTACTAGAAGAAACGTATCAAATTCACTCGGATGTTATTCGTAAGCTTCACGTAGGGCTGTTGTAAATTGCGCAGCAGTATCCGAACTGATCGAAAGCTCCACTCCCTGTAGGGCTGTCATTCGTTCTTCGGCAGATTTGGTGTGTTTTTGGTGGTGACATTTATCTTAGTGGCAGTTTGTTTTGTGATATAAAATAAGACTTATCAATTAAATGATTATATGAAAGACTTGTTGCCTTAGGATATTTTGTAAATAGTCTAGATATAAATTATATATTGCGATGTATGTGATAAGACTGATTGTAGAATTAAGTTTAGATTTAAGTTGAAGAGTAGGTAACATACATGATATGCAATAATTTCTAATTATCTCGATAAGTAATTTAACAAGACTATGCGAATCTGTCCATTTGAATGCCATGCACATACACAATGTGTAATCCCATAGAACATTAATCTAAAACCTCAAAAGTTGTGTTACTTTTAATAGGCACTTGTTAAGGCTGACTTTACTTACAAGCTTTCTATCCAACCCATTTCACTTATAAAACTGGCTATTTGGTTGCCTTTAGTTTGAACAAATCGGCTAGATACTTTTGAGGCATTCATTTGGGGTTCTCAAATCTGTAAAATTAAGACTCGAGTTTTTGTTGGATAGGTAAACTGGTTTTCTGTCTCAATATTGTGTATGAATTTTATAATGAGAGTTAACTTGATAAAAAAAAACTGGTGAGGCTGTTGTGATAATATTCAACAGACCGAATAAATAAACCTCATAAAATTATTTTGTTTTCGTGGTTTTTGTTATGTAAACCTTGTCATGCATATGTATTTTTATATATATTCAGGTAATTCATTCTACACATTAACATTTCAAATATATTGGTCATCTTGGGGATAATCTCAACTTTAATATTTTTATCTATAAATCTGAATACCAAAGTACTTTCTTTAAAATATGTCTTGAGTTAGGCAATACTTATATAATTGCTTAAGGAAGGATAAATTAATTAAATCAAGTGGAAAATTTTAGACTTGAAGTGATTGGTTGTCATTCAAGAATATGACTGGAAATTTACTTTTCAAACAAACATTTTTTTAATGAATGTAATAAATTTAAATTGAATTCCATTAATTAATATTTCTGGGTTGGCTCTGAAATAGTTTTGGTAGGTAGAATGTGTTAATTTGACATGGCCATTTTTCACATTAATATAAAATATGTAAATGTAGGACATTATAAATCTACTTGATGTCTTTCAACAATAATGTGCATTATAAACTTAACTTAAAAAATATTTATCGTAAACTTCCAGTCATTTATTTTCTTAAAAGTAATCCATTTTGTTTCAGCGATGCTTATTAGAGGTTATGAAAGATCACAATGAATAAAATGTATTAATACCCATGACTTTCGGTTGGTTTCTGACTGAAAGTAAAACTAATATTTAGTTAACACTGTTGGGTTCACAAAAAAACATTACTTTACGCTTGCATTATTGATTGTTAGGGAAGATTAGTACTTTATAACCTTCAGAATAGTGTGCATTAAGGGTGGGATTCTATACTTTTTCTGTGGAAAATTATTAGGAATTTAATATTTTCAAGCACTTGATACACACAATTTAACAAATTTCATATTGTGAAAAAATTCTTGGTTTTTAAATTCCCAGAAAAATTGCCCGATTCGCAGAGGACATTATTCACAACTGGCTATATTGGTCTTTTGATTCTTAATTCCTATCAAATTTTGTTTCTTATTCATACAGACTTAAATGAAAGGTTAGGTGCCTGTTATGATCTTTTAATTTAAAAAACATGCTAACAGTAAAAATTGTGATTTCTCTGAAGTGCTAGAAAACATTAAATTCACGCACACACAAAAAATGCTTGTTTCTGCTTCATTCTTGAATTTTTATGGCATTGGACAAAATGATAATATTGCTTCAGGTACAATATTAGTTTAATTTCCTAAATACAGACAGTATTCTCAAAGTGCTTATTAAATATTTGCCATGAGTACTTTGGTCCTTTGACCAGAAATGTTAAATCGAGGAGAAAAATGCCTGGCCATGAAATTACTCAGTAGTAAGTAAAAAACTAAGTATATACTAGTTGCTTTACATTTGCAAAAAAAATCCCATCCGAGATGTGGCCAAATTTTCTTCTATTACAACTTAAGTATTTAGGGGTTGTATTATTTTCGCTATGGCCTACTAGCAAAGCATTTATTCTAGTTGAAAATAAATTTATTATCCATTTTTAATGGAAGCTACTTTTGTGAGTAGTGTTAGTGTTCCTGGCCATCTTGCTGAAACCTTATGTTGAGAACATATTTGTTTAACTGGAAGGGAGTAGGATATTGATTAAACCTAACTAAATGAGTTGGATATTCTGCCAAGATTGGTATAATTAAAAATATGGGTATAACTACTGGTGTGTGTCAACGACTTGAAATCTCCTAGAGGAAAGATTGAAACAAATATCTCATTTGCTGAACCACTTATTGAAGAAATATTGAAGGTATGTTTGAAAATGTTTCTATTTCAATTGATTTGCTGTTGTGTTATTTGATAAATATTGAGGGTGAGTGAGATTGTTCCTTTAAATCCATTTTTGACTCTTTCCATGGCTAAAAATATTTGACAAACATGCTGGCAAGCTTGAAACTTGTGATAAAATACTAAGTTAAGTTTGAGACCAATATTAAATGAAAGGTAATTTTAAGAATACTTTTGAAGGTCGAAATTTTTGAATGAATGATCGATCATCTCATTGTCCACTCATCAAATTTTATTACGTCCATAACCCTGGTTTGTGTGAATGGTAACTCTCAAAGGAAATGCACTTGCTCTCCCTACCATTGGGCTAGTCATCAGATTTGACAGTATTTGGTTTCATTATTTTGGTTAATTCCTCAATTAAGAGAAATGCTATTCTAAAGAATGTGATTAATCACCTTTAATTGCAATTATCTAATCTGAGTAACTTGATTTGCAAGGTAATTTTTATAGTTCAATCTAAAGAAATACAACCAAGTGTCTTGCCTTCAGTTCTGATCTGTCCAAATCACATGGTTAAGTTATACAATAGTTGACATCACAGCACTTCACATGTCAAGTCTGGCTTTGCCCAAGTTTTGTTTCGTCAATTTTTTTCACCCCCTCAGTACATTGGGGATGAAGCTGCCAAAAATAACCAAATACATTTTATTTATTCTTACATGACCTAATATCCATAAAAAATTATTTTCAAATTTCTCTTTTGTTTCACATTATTGGTTAAGTTGGTGCCCAAACCTTGATTTGTTTATAAACTAATTAATTTTTTTCAGCATTTTACTAAGTGCTGTACCCTAAACCTTTTATTTGTAAAAGTAATTTTAGGATGAAAACTCAATTTATGTTATAGACTGGTGCAAGTGTAATGTTTTTCTATCAACAAAAATAACTAGTTAACTTTGTGTTTCTTCGCTAATATTGGCATAACCTTCGGCCCCATCACATTGTTTACTCATTCTTTATTCTACTTGTTGCCTTTAAACGATCGCAACAGTTTAGAACATACTAACTCTACACATTTTTAAATAGACTTATTAAAACAAATATAAAAAATATCAAGAATTTGTAAGATGTATGAATAGTCCTTATGAAACAGCCTAAAGAACACTTTGAAAGAATTGATAACGCAGGACTGGTTATAGATGCTACACATTATGTATATTTCATTTATGGTAGTTTACCTCTGAAAGGTCTTTTTTCCTACCAATATCCTACTATATAATAGATTTCTGGTAGGGAAAAAGGCCTTTCAGAGGTAAACTCCTACCGTGAACGAACTTTATGTATGCATCATTAAACTACTTTGAAAAATTCGTTTCAGACATAATTGAGCATAATTTATTTTTCTTAGCACTGCATGCGCTTTCATACCTGTTAAGGTTATACAACTGTATAAATAAGTTGATATTATATATAAACTATTGTTAATTAGGTACATATTTATTCTGTAGCATATTTGATCAAACCATTTTTATGACTAGGTGTTTAGACCTATCTACAACAGGTTAACAATAATAAGCAACCTCGAGCTAAACCTTCAAATTGATAAGCACATGCAATGTTAAACTTTATCTGGAAGTAGTAGTGTTCTGTCAAAGAAGTGGTTAAAAGTGAGAACTAAATTCTTCTCTCTTAAATGAATTATAAAAAATCTGCAAATTGCCTTGGCTGAAAACTATTGAACAAATATCAAATATGTCCAAAGTTTGACCTAATACTAATTGAGAGGACCTGGACAGATTGTTTAATCATTTACTGAACATACTTTCCCTGTTAGAATGGTCTAGTTCCATCCAATTTTGTCACAGCTTTAGGAATTTCTACTAGGCTCTGTTTAGTATTTTTAAGTACCAAGTATCAATATTATACTGCCCATTTCTGACTTTACTTCTATGATGGTATTTCTGTGGGTGTCAAAATTGTAACTAGTGGACACATCGTGGTCACACGAAAGTTAAGAAATTTTAAACTAAAGGTATTTTTTTTTTTTTTCAACACTTAATTAAATTAGCCAATAATAAACCTTGTGGAGTATTAGTAAACATTACCTGAAATCATCTACCGAAACAATTTTTTTTTCTTGCAAATTGGAAATCATTCTGTTAGGGTTTAGGATTCCACAACAGGTTTTAGTTTTGCAATCAATGTCAAATGTTGCTACAACCTTTTCTTACCTATTCATATTAGACAACTATTTCTGAAAGGGGGTGTGGAGATAAAGAGATAATTTGTTCATATTAGTAAAAAAAATAATCAGGTTTTGCACTCCTTTAGAGTGGCTCTATAATCTCATACATTTTCCAGCCTTATCACTCATTGGGAAGTACTAAAATTCTCTTGTCAGATGTGTACATACATATACATTACTTTTAATAAATACATGCATTGAAATGTATTTACAGTCAAAATTTTCTGAAACTGACTATTCCATTCACGATAGGTTTTTACCTGGATCACAGTTCGAAAATCATATGTTTAGGTTTTGGGTTGCCAACACTTGTAAAAGATCTCTCTTCGTCTACCCTGAAAGACAGAAAGCTTGCCTTGACTATTCCACTATGGTCTAGCTTTTAGTTTAGAGTCGTTATTCAATGATCCCGGTTTTTTTTATTTTTTCAAAGCACGATATGTCTTTTTTCCCTGAGATTAATTTTTTTTCTAATATAACGGGAAGAATCTACAACAGGTGATGGAAAATATAACACAGGCCAAATTTATCTAATTCACAAGATAGTGTTTTTAAATTACTAAAACATTTTTTATTTTGAGAAAATTATTCTTATACAATTATTTGTATCCCCTGTTCAGATTTAACATAATTACTCTAATGGTGTAGGGATTAGGAAAGAAGTATTTAAAGGTAATCTAACCACATTTTCATGGAAGGAGAGTGGGAACTCATTTAAGGAAAACCACCCTCCATACACCCGAACGGTATTGAAACCTCGATCTCCCCCCATTCGGATGAACTGAGAGTGGATTTTCCTACATGGTTGTCCACTCTCTACGCAAATGTCAGTACACTTCCTCTAAATTCAACCTTCTTCATCCCTGACCCATTAGTGTAATTAGTACATAAGCGTATAAACCGAATGAGTAGTAAGACATGGTGCTAAAATAAATAATAAAAACACAAGATGCACTAAAGTACGAATCAAGATTATTTCTGTTATTATTATTAGCACCACGTCTTACTACCCGTTCGGGTTATACGCACTTACGCTAATGTGTAATGGTAGGGTGATTGTGAAATGATGAAAATCATATGTTTAGGTTTTGGGTTGCCAACACTTGTAAAAGATCAGTTTTGTTATAAATGTAAAGATCTTTAATTACCTGTTACATTTAAAATAACCTTAACTTAAGTTTTCTCATACTATTTCATTTTTATAAATAATTTCTTTTTGTCCAACTCTAAACAATATTTTAAACATAATTAAAAGTACTTATTTTTTGTTTTGGAGCGTTACTATTATTATTATTAGCACCGCGTCTTACTACCCGTTAGGGTTATACGCACTTGTGCTAATGTGTAATGGTAGGGTGATTGTGAAATGAAATGAAGGACCTACAGTTTAACGTGGAATCCGAACCACGGTGGAGGCTTGGCATTCCTCACATTCACAAGATGTCTTGTTAGAGGGGAAGGAAGGGTTTGGTAATCAGATAAATCTTTGCTGGGACCGAGGATCGAACCCCGGCCGCCAGCATAAAGTCTGACACCTTACCCCTAGACCGCCAGGTCTTGGAGCGTTACTGATTTTGTGTAATATAGTGCACACATCAATACCTTTTAATAAAGGCATCGTATTTACTTGGAAAAAGAGGAAAATTGTCATTTTTTTTACATACAATACATGATTTTATGATAAATATTTTGAAATATTTAACTGAATAAAGTATTTTCATAACTGTGTCTGCATCATTGTAAAAACTTGTTTACCGCTATGTTCAATCACGGTTTAAATTCGTCACGCCATTTTGAGGCTATGTTCGTTAGAAGTTTTTTGTGAAAGTGGTGTGAATATTAAGTGGAATAAAACTATAAATAAACTTTTGTGTCTGACCTAAAATAAATATATAAATAATATTGGCCTAAATCATTGTGGTTAACTTACACATTAATATATTACCATCTGTTTTCATTAGTCATCCAAAGTGATAGATGTCAGCTGTTGGCATAGTGATATTAGGGATAACTTCTAGTAACATTTTGAGCTGTCATCCAGGTAAACTTGGCTCGTGAATGCCTTATAAGTTTGTGCTCTCACTCCTAGTGGGCTGAAGTTTTGTTAAGCATTCTTCCATGTAAACTGTACTTTTTACCTTTGTGCTTTCACCATGGCAACATTTTTATACTCATTTTACATATCCTGTTTTTGAGTAAAATAGGTTTTCACATTGTACAACAGTTGGTGTTCGGAAAGGGGGGAGGGGGTGCTCTTTATGTTAGAAATTGTCTTGGGCTTTTCTAAATCTCTCCTTTTATAAAATTAAGGTAGTTTAGGCCTTATCTATGAAAATTACTTTGTTCTAAGAATCACAAATGATAAATTATGAAAAATTTATCTGGTTTCATTTAAGCTCGAAAGGCACAAACTTTGTTACAAAATTGTTTTTAATGTTTAATGCCAAATTTAATTTGTGTTACAATCACCAGTTGATCTGATATGAGCAACCGGCTTGGTAGGTTCCAAAGCGCTTAAAACACATGGTTCCACTTGTGTGCAGCAATTTAAAAAAAAAAAACTAACTACATCAAAAATTTGCTACAGGAGGAAATAAATGGTACAGAACTCTGCTTTTTGCTCTATTGTTTGAAAATTGAGATCTACTCAAAATGTAATGCATGGGAAAAGAAATAATATACACTAGCAAACCCAAGCATAAATTGCACTATACTTATATAAAACATTAAAGAATTAATATCCTCATTTGTATGTTTGGACTGATCAAAAAAATCATTGTTGGTTCCACAATGGTCAACACTTTTAAATCTCAACTGTCAGTTAAAATTTTGCAAATCTTCATGCCATCGCATTGCTATTAAATTCCTCATTTATAAATTTTGGCCAATAAAAAATGTAAATATTGACTACTTAGTCTAAACTGGATATAAATCATTGTACAAACATTTTCCCTATGAGGTAGTATCTCTCTACAACTAAAGCTCACGAAATTGTATTAATGTTTGCCAATATCTAAGAAACTGTTGGTTTTATAAAAATTTCTTATAAAAGTTTTTTATTTTTAATAGTACTAAATTTTTGCAATGATAAGCTAGATATGGATTATAATCAAAATCTTTAGTTAATTTTGAGAAAATCGATTTTTTTTCTTTTTGCCCTATTTTAAACTATTGCTAAGACCACTTTTTAGCGTTTGGGGGGGTCTTTAGGTGTCATTAATTTAAGGTTTTATAAAAATATACTTACAAAATATTTGTATTATAAAAAGACCTACATATTTGTAAGAAAAAGTAATTTCTTCTCTCAAATAGTTTCGGAGATAGATATAAAAAAAAAGATAAGGGCTCCAGTAAATTAAGTCAATTTTGTCCAAAATATTGAGAGAAGCCATTTGGTTTGGAATATTTATAAATGAAATTTAATTAAAATTGCTTAAGCCAATTTATAGAAAAATCATTCTCTTTTAGCCCTTCAGTAAACTCCCCTTAATTTTAGGGTTAGATATCCAATTCAAAAAACCCTTGGGGCAACCCAATGGAAACCCTAGATACCAAGTTTTAGCCGGTAAAATAGTTTAGGCTCTTGTTGGAGGTACAGACAGATGGATGAAAAGTCAAAAACAATATATTTTATTTATTCAGGTGGGGAGGGGTCATGAAACCAAGATTCTGTTGATCACAATACCTTCATACATAAATAAATATATATTTATATATATAGCAGAAACCATCTTATATCTCTAACTATTTTGACTTTCAAACAATTGATTTATAATAGAAGCAGAATGTTTACTATTATAAATAAATTATAAATTTGTATAAGATACATATATTTATGGTGTCATTGTTCTTAAATAACTGCACAACAATTTCTTTTTTAAAGTCAATGACTTGGTGTGGTTTGTCCTTTAGTCACATAAAAATTATATTTAAACATTATAATTAATATAATCTCTGTTAAATTATTCCATGAAGTGATAAGTATGTAATGTTACACAATGTAGAACTGAAACACTAGGGTGAAATAACTTATATTTTGTATATAAGGTTATAAGCAAATCGTTTTAAAAGACTAAAAATAATTATCAGCGAACAAAGACTAAAATAATACACATTTTATGAAGTTTTTTACAAATTTCTTTCAATTCAGAATACTTTTACATATTTTGTACTACATGGTTTACCAGGAACTTTATAAATGTATAGCAAGTCTGTTCCAAAATGAAGTACACCAACGTGGCCCAATAATGTTTGACGCTTGAATGAGTATTATTATTAATATGAAATAAATATACATGTTAATTAACAATGAAGGCTTAACTATATATACTATTTGCATCTACACAGATATTATATATAATACACACTTCTAACCCAATATGACTTAACAATGGGCATCAACGCAGGTCTTGTTGATCAAAATATCAATTCAGGTGTTGTGCTACTATATTAAACCCACAGAACTTAAGATATTCTACTTACCCAGCATTGCAGGTCTTATGATACTCTACGTGCCCTTGCAGGTCTTAGGATACTCTACTCTATGTGCCCTTGCAGGTCTTACGATACTCTACTCTGCGTGCCCTTGCAGGTCTTGCGATACTCTACTCTGCGTGCCCTTGCAGGTCTTGCGATACTCTACTCTGCGTGCCCTTGCAGGTCTTGCGATACTCTACTCTGCGTGCCCTTGCAGGTCTTGCGATACTCTACTCTGCGTGCCCTTGCAGGTCTTGCGATACTCTACTCTGCGTGCCCTTGCAGGTCTTGCGATACTCTACTCTGCGTGCCCTTGCAGGTCTTGCGATACTCTACTCTGCGTGCCCTTGCAGGTCTTACGATACTCTACTCTGCGTGCCCTTGCAGGTCTTGGGATACTCTACTCTACGTGCCCTTGCAGGTCTTGGGATACTCTACTCTACGTGCCCTTGCAGGTCTTAGGATACTCTACTCTACGTGCCCTTGCAGGTCTTACGATACTCTACTCTACGTGCCCTTGCAGGTCTTACGATACTCTACTCTATGTGCCCTTGCAGGTCTTACGATACTCTACTCTATGTGCCCTTGCAGGTCTTAGGATACTCTACTCTATGTGCCCTTGCAGGTCTTAGGATACGATACTCTACGTGCCCTTGCAGGTCTTACGATACTCTACGTGCCCTTGCAGGTCTTACGATACTCTACGTGCCCTTGCAGGTC